>SDVV010001963.1:0-24111 GCA_016164225.1 Gammarus roeselii
CCAAGAGTAAATGTGCACTGAGTTGTTAGTTTTGATACATTCCTTCCGGACATAGATGCAGCCTCTCCAGTGCTGTCACCATCTCTGCCTCGCTTCTTTGGGCTTGAGAGGCGCAGCTGTTCAAACTCTTCAAGCTCGGATGACTGATATCTCTGAAATATTAAATAAATTTGATTACATGTACTTTAAAGTATGGTATTCGATTTTACATAGGTACTGTATATATATATATATATATATATATATATATATATACAAGCGTTGTCATTCCAAAATGTCCTCGAGCTGAATTTCGTCATGCGTGCAAGTTGCAACTTTAATATTATTTGTTCACTTCATTTTGTATTACCTGCATAAAAATGCAGCTACAGTAAAAGTCTCGTTTTACAGAAAAAAAGAATGTTGATTCCGAAATAGCGTTGACAATATAATTTCAGTTGAGCGAATAAAAGTTTCCCCTTGATATTGTTCCCCCTTGATATTATATTACTTCATCTTTTCAAAAATACCAATGAAAATTTTCCTGTACAAACTTTTCAATGTGCCAATAACGTAATTACAAAATATTTCATAATCAAAATCGAAGAGCATCCATCTTAAGCCGTCTTCCGCACAATTTATAGACTACGATTGTTACGTTCAAATGCGTTGGTTTTATTAAAGCAGCCAGACGTACGATGTCAATATGCATCGACACATGGTTCAAGCATGGATGACTGGTATGTACGTATATCGAAACAACATATCTATGTAACCTACTTCAATCGATCTATATAATAAAGCAGTGACACGAGTTACACTGTAACAACTCGTGTGACCTATCCATGGGCAATAAATTAGACAAACCTGCAGTTCAATGGTAATTCATCATTCATTGCATTGCTCAATGTTATGTATTATTGAGAAAACTCCAACAAAAATTATACATACTTTGTTGATTGAGCAAATAAATTATATAAATACATTCAATTATTATCATACCTCGATATGCTTCTTCAGGTTTCCACATGACGATGCATCAGCACTTATAACGACGTTAGATTTGGATCAGACTTGACATTGAAATAATAATTTGAAATTTTCATCACAGCTCCCAATCTCAAAATGTTTCCTGATGTTATTTGGAAAGACTTCGGCCAGTTTGATGATTTAACACGTGAGAAGTTAGCCAATTTGTCCGTATCTCTGTTTTATTAGAGATTGGAGTAGAACTAGTAGATATGTCCCGGCTCGTCCCTGATTCGGCTGCGATTTCATCTATGCTGGCGCTATTATTTCCACTCGTATTCACTTCCATTGCTGTTTCTTAAAAGATCGTGTAAATTTCGACGTTTACGAGATACTTCGTAATTTTGAGCGTGCTCACGACTCACGAGTCAATAATAGGATTATATTTCCTTGCTGACACGGTCGCCAATGCATGCAGTATACGTCACGACAGCTCGGTGGAAGCAACACGCTGCTGCTGCTAGGCTGCTGCAAGCCTTCCCGCCCTCATGATGTCGTATGTCTCTCGTTCGATACGCGTTCACTCCTCGTTTGATTTTTAAATATTCGCCAAGTCGAATATTTTACCTTTTGATTATAATTTATAATGTTGCAGAAGTTAGTGGAAAATATTACGAGTGAAAGCTAGCAACTTTGTTGTTTATTGCATAGAAAACAACTCTATCCACTCTCAGAATGATACATGACGCAACTTTTAATTTAATAACAACCTGTTGAGTGCAGGCTGTGCAGCATAGTCTGACTAAAAAAAAAACTCTGAACTGTTTTCTTTTCCGTTCAACGACCAGTCACTTTTCCCCCCCTTCACATTTAGTATCAACAATCAAACAAATAATATTTCGTCATGTGTTAATATGAAAAGAGGTTGCTACTGATAATATACACGAATTACATTCATAGATGTATCGATGTACCGATGTATCGATGTACCGATGTATCGATGTTTTCAGATACATTTGTGAAAAATCTGTTAAGGCGATAAAGATACTAGATGAGGTGATACGCATCGCCGATACATGAATCTAAATACTGCCCATCTCAGGATATGCGATCGTGTTACACGGGGTATCAGCTTCCCTCGTGAAAATTAGTTAAAATTGAGTATTATACACCGTAGATTTTATTATGATAATTTTTATTTTACTCTTAATTAATTAAGATTGATTCTTCATGGGCAGATAACTATGTAGAGATTTTTGAATTGTTGGACGAATATTCACATCAAGTTCAGACAATAAATTTAACTTTGAATATTCGTTAAACCTCTACCTTTTCGTACCGCTACCTTTTCGTACCCTTTACTATTGAGCCTCCTTATACAAAATATCATCCGAAACGTTCTGACTAAAGCAGAGGCTAGGGCTCGCAGTGCATCGTGACAACGCTTTGAGTGTAGAATTAGCATGCGAGCCTATTAAATCAGGGAGTTATAGATCGGATCTTTGCTAAGGTAGACGTAGTAGGCCGACACTCTAGAAGTGCTGGAGTCGGCAGTAGTACAGTATGGTTGGACGCCTCAACTTCTGGTGAGCGTTGGGGCCAAGGGTTTCACAATCTTAGAAAATAAATGATGGTGTCATTTTGCCGGGGCCTTCGTACCCCATTAAAAAAAATACTAGAAAATAAATCAAATAACTCACTGCATAAAATATTTTAGATAATATTTACCTCTTCGTCATCAAATCTGCGGTTAAATTACTTGAACAGAGACAATATGGCATACCGTCATCCATTAGATTTCACTAGAGATGTTAGATGCAATGGAGGCTTTATAACAGCTTTTCCTCTTAAACTTGATTGGCAAAGCTGGTTGGAATCCGCGAAAAATTCCGCGACATCACCTGATAACTGTAACTTCTGGTTACAGGCTATTATTGACCTTATCTACAGTTTATAGGGTGCCTGAGAGTGCTCGTAGAACAGTCTCATCTTGAGTGAATGATTTACGCCACAGATTTGATGTGATTTAAGCCTCATTTCCACAGGAGCCTCAACGTGAGTCATAACAGGCTTCCCCGTAGGGCTCGACGATCATGGATTCAAGTAGGCTCACACACCTCTGAGTGCGAGAAAAACAAAGTTGGCAAAGTTAGAACATTTTGAAAATTCAGTCGTGTCAGACGCACGCTGGTGCGCTCAAGAAAAACATTAAGACGAAACGGATCTCCGCTTTTACTCTTTTAAAACTTCAAAAGTAATATGTTTGCACGCTAGTGCGCACAGGTAGCATCGTCGAGAATGGTACAAGGTTTACGGCTACACGGACAAAATAAGCTCATACAGCTACGCGGTCTACTTCGGTTACAGTATAATTCATCAATTCAGGGACGAAATGAATCCCTGCCTCCAACCCATCAGAACCTCAAAAGTAATATGTATGCGCGCCAGTGCGCATAGATAGTATCGTCGAAATTGGTACAAGGTCTACGGCTTCACTGATTAGATCAGCTCCAACCGCAACGCATCACAAGGTTTATAGCTACGCGGCCCACGTCAACCACATAAATAACAGATGGACCGTGCATGCGCGACCGAGCACAGACTGAAAAAACACTTATTCACACAATCACCAAAAGGAACTCTTGCACAAATACGTTAGCATTGTTCAAGATGACAAAATTGAGGCTCGCGAAGAAGAAAGAGAGGGCAGGTATATCATGGGCTGAAAAACTGCTCAGATTATTGGAATCACACTTGTTCAGGCGGATAGGGTGAGGGGGGGTCGCAGAGGTCCCTCGGGTCCCAAAGGATTCCGATGGGTCCCGGTAGGTAACCCAAGTTCCAAGAGTTCTGAGCTCCCCATCCCTCGAGTCCCCTTGTCTTAGCTCATCTGAGCTTGTCTCGACCCATTTCGGCCAGTCTCGACTCGTCGCGCTCAACTCGACTTGTCTCGATATATTTCGACTGATCTCGACGCACCTAGACCAGCATTGACGCGGCACTCCCCCTCTTCGCCAGTAATCCTGTGGACTGTAATAACTCATTTTTCTACTCAATCATTTTAGGGTAGGATGCGGTGTGGGGTGGATAGAGGTTCCTTGGGTCCCAAAAGAGCCCGATGAGCCCCGGAGGGTGACCCAAGTCCCCCGGCCCCCAAAGTTCCTCGGGTCCTCGAGTCCCCTCGTCTCAGCTCATCTCGGTTGTTCTCGAATCATTTCGGCCAGTCTTGGCTCGTCGCACCCAACTCGACTTGCCTCAACATGTTCCGATCAATTTCGACGCACCTCGACCAGCTTTGACGCGGCTTTCCCCTCTCTGCAACAGCAATACTGTGGACTGTAATAACTAATTTCTCTACTCAAGCACTCCACATATATACATTCCCTTGTGTATGGGTTTTACAGCGTTGGAAAGGGGGAGCAGAGGTCACAGGATTTAGATGGGCCTCAAGACGGTTCATCAGAATCTCAAGAGGGTCCCAAAAGGTGCAAAGGATGTCCCAAAGGGCCCCAGAAGGGTCCAAGTGGGTCCTCCTAAATCCTACTGGTCTTTCAAGTCCCCGGGTTCCCGAAACCCTGGGTCCCCCGAGTCCCGGGAGTCCCACAAGTACCCCCCATTCCCTGGGTCACCTTGTCTCAATAAACCTCGATAAATAATAAATAATGCAAAATATATCACCATGAAAAAGGGGAGAGTAGTATTAGTTTGATTTTGTTTTCCCACCGGAGTCCCAACGCGAAGTTAATGCAGACTTCCCTCCCCGTAGGACAACTTCAGAGTGGCAGAGTAGGTGCAGCGAAGTTTCAGAGTAGGTTTAACGTAGCTTCCGAGTAGGTTTACCGTAGTTACATAGTAGGTTTACCGTAGTTATAGAGTAGGTTTACCGTAGTTACAGAGTACGTTTACCGTAGTTACAGAGTAGGTTTACCGTAGTTACAGAGTTGATTCACCGTAGATGCAGAGTATGTTTAACGTAGATTCAGAGTAAGTTTACCGTAGATTCAGAGTAGCTTCATCATAAATTCAGAGAAGGTTCAACGTAGATACGAGCAGGTCCAGCGTAGGTACAGAGTAGGTTCAATGTACAGTAGCGAAAGAAAATTCGTTTACAGCCGCTCTGAAACTTCCCTATTCTCGTAGGGGAAAGGGGCGGAGCTTGGTTTTGACCTCGTTCCGACGTCACTAAATAGGTGGAGCTACAGCTATCCTGATGAAGCAGATTTCTATTTATTTTAAACGTTCATATTCCTAGAGCTAGTTAACTGACTTAGATTATGTCGATGTAGTGCGTTTTCTGTAACTACTAGAGTATCGCCTATAAAGAAATTCTGGACATTGTTAAATATGTATTTCATTGTTTTCCCTCTAAGTGCATGTAAATTGGTTCGACAATTTTATTTCGGTAGGAGATCGTTCTAGTGACCAATAAGCAGCCATGAGCCACGGTAGACCACATTGAAAGAGTACAGTATAAATGCTGAAAATTTCAAAATTGCGAACTCTAGATATATTCGTTATCTCCGTTAACCGTTGGTGTCAAAATTGGCAGTTTGTTAGTTTGATGCATTTCAGTACTAGAAGGAAAATGAACTTCACAAATGGTGTCTCGTCTGGCTTAGATTCCACTAGGGAGCTACG
The DNA here is from genome assembly GCA_016164225.1 of Gammarus roeselii. NCBI lineage: Eukaryota > Metazoa > Arthropoda > Malacostraca > Amphipoda > Gammaridae > Gammarus > Gammarus roeselii. The sequence continues at coordinate 5,587 of SDVV010001963.1, forward strand.
GTGTAACCGTTGAAGTCATCTCTCGGATGTTTATCATGAGATGGAAAAACGACTGCAGCGAGAACAGATCACTTCCAGATGATGGGTGTGAATGACTGACAAAATAGATACGGGAACAATGTGTTGGGCGACCAAACATACCATTGATAATTTATTTATTGCGGCGTATGTCCTCTATCATATATATATGTATACCTAACTCGTGAACTCCAATTCGCTGAAGTGTAGATCCCATGCAGGCGAAATTATAATACCAAATATAAATCCTAATTATTAGGGTCCGAAAAGTATCACGAAAAAAAATCTTGTGAAAGTGTGGGCGCGGGATGCGGCCCGGAATAAATAATACTCGGCTAATATTCGCGTCTCAACGAGTCACAGGCACGGACAAATAACTCAATCAATCACAATGGGGGACGGAACGCATAAGCATATATTTATCAAACGAATATACCGGCCATGAATGAATGGGACTCCATTTGAGAAAATGTTTGACTTCTGCTCTTTGGAATCGCTACGTCGTTTATTTGGTCAGGAGTGACGCTACGACAATTCAACCGGCATGACAGACCAAGTGTTTTCCAGGAGGGTCAGCATAATGGTTGAATTGTGCACCCCTCCACATTACTTTCACAGACTGTATACTGGTTAATATTGTAAGACACTCGACAATGTGATGATTGTTCACTATTGGCAACCAAAATGTTTTGGTTACTCCTAGTTGCGATTAAACTGCCTAATGGGCAACTGAAACCATAATTAGGTGTTTCAGCATGAATCAATGATATAAATTTGGTTCATGAACGATTTTTCCCTTAGAAGCATTTCGTGTTATGCTATATTTGATTTGACTTGGGCCTCATTTGTGTTATGCCAAAGTAGTTGAAATCATTCATTGTCAGCCTGTCATTAAAGACAAGGATACAGGTTATCTAATTTTGCAATTGACTGGACCTCATGTCCAATGTAATCTACAACCATGGTTTGAATTTCAAGTTGCGTCGCATTATCTTCACCAGTTAATAGTCTAGAAAGAATTACATTAAATTGATTCTATTCAGGCAAGATTCAGTACCATCATGCCATCAACTGTGTGTTAATTATTACGTAGCAACGGGCTAAGATTTCATTTGACAGTTCACATCGAATGAACAGTTCTGCCTTCTTTCGTGGAAGGTTTTCCTGAAATACAATCTTTACAGTGTCTCGGCTTCGAATTGTGAACATTCTCTAACTTTTTATACACTATACGGAAAGGAATGAAAGTTAAATACAAAACGTCCGCGCTATACCATTTATTTTACCCAAAACTCAGCAAAACCCATGATGTTATGACGACTTATTCACGGACTTCATTTTGACCACGTTTACTCTGGATTAGTCGTCGAAGTCGCTCTTCAATAACTTTCATCACTCATCAACAAATCCCCATCAATTTGGTCTAGTGCTTGCTTGACGCCATTATAGAGTTCTTCCAGTCTTTGTGGACAAGTTGTGTACATTTTTGACATGATATAGCCCCGCAAGAAGAAATCCTCCGATGTCGAATCCGGCGAACGACACCCATGCAACGTGTGTGTCTTTTTCAGTATCGAATATCATGTTGAACCAGCCCCGAACAACTCTATCGACATCATGAACGGCACAATTTTGCTGAAAAAGTCAATCTTCTTCTACGTCCATTTCGATTCATTCAGACCAGCAATTGGATCAGCCTATCGTGTCGATTTGATTTTGGTCTAACTTCCAGCGGAGCCTCAACGCGAGTCCTCGCAGGCTCCCCCCTAGAGCTTTCGTGTAGAAGGCAGCTTCTTCGGTGAATTTTTAACGTTGCCCCATCTCATCAGGTCTGTGCTATTTTAAATAGTCTTGTCACTTGTTACGACACAGCTTCATGAAAAAACATTGCTCTCGGTGACCAATCTTCCTGTTTTATCGTTGAGGCAGGCAATCGTCCTACGTTCGGAAATGCCGCGAGGAGGTGCCATTTTTAAGTTGGAATTATTTCAAATATATTTCAAAATAGGAACCATTTCTTTGAACACATTTAATGATATATTCACATAAAGTGATCAATTTTACAGTTTCTATAACAATCGGTGGGGCATTTACGACTAATTAAAACCCTGGATAGAAAGACACCCTGCACATCGGGCAGTCGTCCTGGGTGCCGTGTGGATAGGGCAGCGAAGACACTCATAACGCCATCTGAAAAGTTATCAAACAGGGAATCCAAACAAAACATCTGCATCTATCTGGGAACCTGAAGTGGGCAGGAATAGGAAGACGGAAAGTTTTACAGGTAGACTATTAATCTTTGACCTGATCCCAGCTTGTGCGACGTCACAAAAACTAAACCAAATCCAGCATAGAATTTCTTCAAGTTAGCCTTTCTATCCGGAGCCAAGCATATAATGATCATTGCAGACTAGATATCGCATTGGCAGAATGGATTGGACTAAGGGGCTCATCTCCGTAAGAACTCAGGCCTTCATCTCTCCTGTATGACACCGAAACGTTTCGGATGCTTGGGTCGGGCCTATAGACGGTCTGTGAAAGATCAAGAAGTCAAAGTCCTCCTGAGCTTCAGACGCCAGTCTCTGCCAGCTCCCTCGTAGGGTGCAGTTTTCAAATGATTGTATGGATTATACAGAACGCAGCGTCCTACAACCGGACCTAAACAGTGTTCAAGCACCTGAAGAAATGATAGGTCTCCGGTACTAATATCATGAACAAAATAACCTAACTTACTTATACAACCAAGATCACAAGTCTTGTCATATATAAACAAAAAAATTGTAATTATTAAATCATAAAATGAAAATCAATAACTTTCTAACAATGTACCTAAATATGTATACTGTCATTGAAAAAAAAAAATTATCTACCATATAATAAATATTATACGGGACATGAATATAAATACACATTACTCACAACATTCCCGAAGCCAGTCGACTGTCGACTTGATACCCACCATATTATAATCATTTTATACGATATAAATATAAATATACAAAACGCACGTTGGGTCACTACGTACTTCGACCACGTCGACTGCTACGAGTCCCTACCCCGTAGGGCCGCTGACTTACCCCTGTGTCGCTACGCTGTCTTTTCTAATATTGACCGAATATACGAGCATTAAATTAGCACATAATCAAACTATTAAATGTACACAGTAGTATGAGCACACACACAATACACAATACTATTAGCCCATCTTTCAGTTAGCAGGTTCACGGGAATGCGAGATTGCTCTGTAAAAATCACCAGTAATGAGTACCGACTCGAAGTATATAAAGAAGGGTTATTTACTCGGAGTGTATTTTCCAATCAATAGGAAAAGTCAGCTGCGTACCCACAACGTCGAACATGAAAATATACGAGAAAGACGAGAGATAGTTGATTTTTTTTCTCACATGGCCCCTCTTATGAAATAGTGTTTTTTGAAAGAAATTTAGCGACAGGTGTGCGAACACGTCGTCGGGCCTCTATAGTCGTGGAACCCAAAGGCAGAGCATTTGGGATAACAAAAACCCTAGAGATACAATTAAAAATAGTGCCACAGCTCTCTGTATATATGAATGTGATCAAAAAATAATTCTGAGAGGGAGTTCCACGAACCTCTACAGGCTTGGAACCACAGTCAAGGTATTAAGGAACAATGTTTTCCCACGCTACATAGAGAAATGCGGTAGGTACAAAAAAAAATAGAACTCTCGCTGCACTCCAAACAGCTGAAATTGGTCGAGAAGGCGATAAGAAGTGGATAAGGAAGAGACTGTAAGAGTAGTTACTCCAATAGCCAAATTATTCACCGTCTTATGACTAAAGGTTGGCAATAAGAGGAAGTCTTTGTGATTACTCTCCATGTGAGGGTAATCGATAATGATTATTAAGAGAAAATAACATATAAACAAGCAAATGACTTTGTTTCCTTTCATAATAACTGTTGAGATCAATTAGAGTTTATGAATATTGGGCACGTACAAATCTATGTGAATGTGTATTCCAAAAAATAGTATATGCGTTCATGTATTATAGTCCCCTAGTTGAAATTTTCAGATTCAATGAACGTCCAATTATGCCTAGTTATTACCCAGAAAGTGCATTTTCTCTGAACCCATACAAAAAAAATCATACATAAAAACCGATACAATCTCCAAACATGATCCCCTTCAAGTCTCCGAATCATCCGCTAGAGTCACAACCCTGGATCCAATTGCAAACTATTTATAACTTAGCAAACTGCGTTCGGTAATGGGAGCCAGAGGTACAAACAAATAATTTCAACACTTCGTAACCTGATCACAAGGTATGATAATAAAGGGTTTCAGGGAAGAGACTCCAGTATCTATACAAAGTCCACACAATACCTTTACAAAACCTATTCAATAACTATAAACAATACACTCACTGCGTCACCAGGACCCATTTTCAGCCATCCTATGACTGCCCCTAATCGCTGGCAACCCCATTTGATCGAATTAAACACTTTCTTCACCAAAATCGGCCATGGCACCCTTTCAATTACTCAGGTATTTAGTGTCAGGGAAGTACTGCATGTGGCGTCACCCACAAAAGCGATCCGACAAGTTCATGGACTTTGACTGCAGTGTCTGCAAAAAAGACAATATGTGTCAAAAACATATCCAACTGTTCAATGTTTCATTTTGTCACATGCAATACAAAAAATGCGACTGGCTTCACCTTCGAAACATAAAAAAAAATCAACTGTCTGTTTATAAAAATCAAAACGTTCGTCAGGTCCAGTCAATGCAAGGTATAACTACCAAGGAAACGCCAACACGAGAAATTACCATGTTGGTCAATGAGGTGTGAAACATTTGAACCTCACGTTGATCAGAACAACCAGCTGCCAAAGAAGAGAAGACTCCCGTATCGTGTCGGTCTGCCCTCCCGTGCAAGACGCTATGATTCATCAGAGCCACGGAAGTTCGTCGCGCTCCCGTGGATCCCGGGAGATTGAACAGGCAGGAATTGCTGGTGCTCGATATGAGGCTTCCAGATCAGGATCAACTAGTTCAAGTGAATGGTTTGACCCGAACACAGCGTTTTGAACATTTTTTAATATTTTCAAAATTTATTGCTCCTGCAACCAAATATTCCGCCAAGTAGAAGGTTATCAACCAATACGGAATAACAGAAACGAACTCCATAGAAACAACTAAACAAAACTATTTTCAACGTTTCACCTGTTGCATTTACAAGGCCTATGCGGCATTAGTCAATAGGGCAAAAAAATATTGATCCAAGACGAATATGCTCTGACTGAAATCATTCTTAATGATAATTATGCTATATGATCGGAGAAGTCGATTATCGACACAAAAACATTTTTATTTGCAGAAACCTGGTGAATAGGAAATATGATAGCATTGCAATCTATTTGAACGAATGTCATGAAAGATGAGTTGAATTGACCTTTTCAATTGACTACTTTGTGTCATCAGGTAAAATTTGAAACATGAAAGCTATTATATTTACGCTGTATGGGCTACCATACTGAATAGGTGTGCTGTGAAAATTCCCTTGAAGATATATGAACGTATCTTTACGTATGTGTGCTTATAAAATGACCAAGCTACTTCTCCTGATAGGTAAGTAGTAGTCAGGTGGATACAACTGTTTTTTTGCTTCGAGAATATGCTCTGTACTCCCTGTGCCACTGCACAAACTCTCACAACCAAGTTAAAAATCGGAACAGCGCTTCTGGGAAAATACAGAAACCAAATGGAAGCAATTAAAAATACAACAAGCAATAATGGTACAATTACCGGTATTTGGCCATGGATGAACATCACAAAGAAGATTCACGGCAGGATTGAGTACATAAATCGTGCTGGGGAAACATTGCCACAGAAGAAGGACTAAAATATGTAACTACAGAACCTGTTTTTGAAGGAAGACCTGAACTGTTCATGAGCGATGGATTCAACTCAATTCACCCGGCAAAAAGCAGATCGGCATTCTACTCGGTAATGAAGAAGAAAAAAATATCACAATAAGGCGCAGTCCACGGTGAGCACAGAAGGAAACGAACGGAAACTAGCCAAACAAGTAGCAAAGAGTATCGTACAGACACCGATGCAAACCCCTGACAAAAAAAATGGGTCAGGCAACTGATACACTTATGGTGGTAGTCAATCGTTTGACTCTCGGCGCAGCTCAACAGAAGACATGTCAACCGAAACAGAAATGAAGACAGAAAATACAAATTTCACTAGAAACTGTGCAGTCACTAATGCTCAAGATGGATTTTATTTGAGCTATAATGAAAACGAACGAATGTGACATCGCTGAAATCAACGAATGACCAAAATCAACATGCGGAAATAAGCCTTCAAAGACTCAGGTACTTCAGCGTAGACAAGCCTTCAACAAGAAACAGGGGTGGAGGGTCAGTGACTTATGTCTATAAAACCATTCGTCCAATACTCGCACGCAATTGCAAAAAAAACGTATGAGGTATTCCAGGTCGACATTACGCACTCTGAAGGGATACTACTGTAAATTCTACTATTATACACAAATCCAGGAATACCAGAAGGGGATGAAGATGTTCTTTTTGACGAATTCGCAATATAGGAGTCTCCAGGACTACCTGACATCAATTAGACAACACTGGAAGCTGAATTACGACGTGGCAGGCTCAGACGACTTGTCAATAATAACAACATAAAACAGTACGTGGAGGATCCAACCAGAGGGCCTAACAACTTGAGCCTTGTTTTATCGACTGAAGAACAATTAGTAGACCTGTTAACAGTTGAAGGCAAACGAGGTGCCCACTTTATTATTGTATTCCAAACGAAGAAACAAAACCTCCATTTATATAAATACGTGACTAGTGAAAACTGAATTTTACTTCTGTCAAAATAAATTTGGGCAAATATTCAGTAAATGGTGTATAATATTGATAGGACACCACTCATTGATAAAGCGAACAGCGTGGAACATGAAAGAAAACTTGTATCATGTACCGTTGCAGATGTGCTGCAAAATATACCCATATGAAGGAAAAACGCAGGTATCATTCTGAGAGAAAACACCCATGAGCAAACGAGCTATAGAAGGGGAAGAACCTATCAAAAAATATTTAATAGCTAGGCAACGAAAATAATCCATTGTTTCAATTGAACATCAAATACAAGACTCACGTAACCGATAGAAGAAATAGCTATTGATAATATCTATTGAAAAAAATATTTATTTACCAATGTTGCCAACCAATGAGTGAACAATTGTGACTAGTTGAGTGTGCGCTTCATGGGGTTATTTAGTATCCCAATGAGTAAACTGTCCTTGATATAAACATTGGTATCTCTATAAATGCATATGCTATTTATACGCACTACAGTTTGGTCTGTATTGCATACAGACCAGACGTCCCAGCAAATCTATCGAAACAATGCGAAGGAAGCACTGACTTTGCCACTGCGAGTGTTTTTGCCAAAATCCCTGCTGACGTCTACTCTCTTTGAAATGGTGACAGCCCCATAAGCTCATCAATTTGCGTACCAGTTTCATAGATTTCACACCTTGTCGATACATGAGTAATAGTTTGATTCACATATCGGTGTAGTTCATTTCTATTCTACAATGCTTTTGATAAGGTTGTTGTTTATTATTTCTCACTAGCTCCCCTACGGCAGAGGAACCACGACCGGGGCTCGTCCCGAAAAGCCGTGTACCCACAAGCATGTGCACTTTGGGAATTTTACAACAGTTACACTATCTCTTTATAGACCTCCACCCTCGATTATATCGATGCTGTCTTACGGTTGTTCCCACACATCACGAACCAACATGATTGTATGATTAAGCCTGACGGCTGCAATAGCTGGCCACGACGTCGTGACGTGGTAGACCGCATCGGACAATCCACGTCACTGCGAACATCAGTCTATGTAGGTATGGTTGGAGGGCCGTGGGGTGCCTGAATCTCAGCCGCGATGGATGAACCCTGTCAACCGTGACGAACTCTAACTCCTCTACGCCCACCGGGTCAAAAAAAAGTAACAACTTATAAAACAGCAAACATTGTAACGATGCTTCCAAAAAAGGGAACTAAATGCTTCGAACGATATCCCGCACTGTCTTGTACAAAAAACAGACGCTATATTCCTAAGTTATACAATGCTTTTGTTACACCGCATCTCAAGAATTCCAATAAATCTTGATATTCATATGTTAGAAAATACGTTATTAAATAAAAAAAGGTTAAACATAGAGCTACAAACATATCTTGTCGCTGCGCAATAAATCTTACGGAAACAGACAGCGTGAACACAGACCTTATTATTCAGAGATAACATGATCGAAGTGTGGAAGCTTTTGAAGGGTAAGGAAAACGTCGACCGAAAGAGCCTTTTCACTCTAGGTGCCAGCGGAGTCACCAGGAGTACTCGTTGGGAAGCGTCTCTCACTCGACATCATGAGCATTTTTTTTCAGGAATAGTTTTGTCGAAGAATGGAACAAACTCTTGGTCAGCGTTTATAAACGGCAGTACAATCATAACTTACTAGTCACGGCTCGACCAATTTGACACGAATCGGCGTCGAACAGCCTCCGGCTGTATAACGCTCACGAGCATGTTCGTTAAAAAAATTGTGTCTGGCATCGGCACCCGCACAATCAAAATAGTGCCCGAACATGGCACTAGAACGGTGGAACAGATTACCAACATTTTTACCTGCTCGTTGCAATACGGTGTATAACGAGGAATGAAGCGGAGATAGTCTCAAGTCAACATTGTGGGTCGTTGGCTTTCGTGTGTCATCGTTAAATGCTACCTCTTACACCGACATTTGAAGAGCTCTTCGATGTTCTACTTCAGAACCAATCTTCTTATTATCAAAGGGCAACATAGTTTCGGCTGTGAGGAGTGTTGTTGTTGTTTTCTTACACTTGCAAGCACTTGTTAACCTCACTTGAGTGTCTCAATGGTGAGAAAGTGGAACGCTGCAGAGCATGTAAGTATCAGTTTGTGCATAGATGAATAATTATTGTTCTATGGATGAGGAATTGTGTTGTAGTGAGATTCGAAGTGTGCTGTCAGTTTGCTATGTATATGTAGGTGAATTTCCCTCTCGTACAATGATGGTGTTTGATCCCCTGTCTTCATGCAGACAGGGGATGGGTGCGCTCTGTTTACAGCCGTGACGATGTGATTGACCTGTTCATATTCCTTGCAGGGAATTAATGTGTGCGGAAAATTTTCAGAAGAATAATCAGTTTTTGCATAGGAAATGAAGATTTGATGAACTGTTTGTATAGTGTTGCAATTGATGTATTGGATTGTCAGTACGAAGTTGTAGTAAGTGCCCGGGTTAGGTTCAGTCTAGGTCTGGCTTTAATGTTGATGGGGTTTGTGTAGATTCGTAGTTGGACGTTGTAGTGGGACTGAGGGGTACTGGAGTCTTGCTAAGCCTGACATGAGGGGGCTTGCGGTATTCACTGTTATGTGGTGCTAATGATGTGAAGAACGACCGTCTTGCGGACTTATCCACTCTGTTGTTCAGTAACCAGACTTAGAAATAATTCAGATACTGTTGGAGGTTATCAGCTGCGGTCAAGGGTTTGTGACGTGGTGTGATTCCTGTGAGGTCAACCGCTTATAAACTGAGGTTGAGGTTATGTTGAGTTGGTAAAGGTCTGAAGGCATTGGAGACTGAAAGGGAAAGGACTGGGCCCTAGGAGACACAGTAGCTGCGGGCCTCGGCTTTGTGCTATTATAAGGGTATCAGGAATCGGGTTACATTTTGTTGGGCCCAAGAGGGCTGTGGTCATTGATTTCGTTTATTTGTCCGTCCGTCTAACCCATCTTCGTTCCTACTCTCGATAGGCTGAGGTTTCGTCAATTATGTTTGAATATTTACGTATTATAGCACAAATTAATGATGAATACAATTGGAAGTATGATAAGATGGTCTATTTGAATCTTGTATTTTATGCCCTAGCTCGTACTAGTTGTTCTATCCGTTCCCGCCGTGTGTTAACTAGACAAAGCTGAAACTGATTGAGCAGGTGTTTTTTTCTCAGTAGGTTATCCATGCAAAATCATGAGAAGCTATGCTCACCATACCCATTCTCGTAAGTGTAAGCACCGATACAGAGGTGTTAACAGAAATAACTCATAAATCTTTTTCGGTTTAAACTTTCTCGGGTCGCGTACTCTACCTATACACTTCAATTCAATTATCATCCCTTTTAGTTACTCTATCAGGGATGCCTGTGAGGTTCCTGATGTAATAGCTATCTTCCGACAGGCCAACTACTATAATGCTTCATTTTCGTTTCAAATTTGTACTTATGTTAATGTTTAGTGGATGAACACGTTTTCATCAAGATCACTTATAGTTATGATATTCCGATTGGTCCCTGTTTAGTTCTGCACGCCAATAGGAATCCTCAATAAAATGAATTTCACCGGCGAAAGGTCCTCAGCTTGATCCTTCTAGTCCCTGAGGCCGAATGAAGAATTTGCTCTACCTCATTTTTTTGTAGGTTTTGAATATATTCATATATTTCACATTCTGACTCATCTAGCTCAGTTGACTTTCAATAGTGAATATTATGTTAATCTCTGTGGGAATGGGTATTTGTTTAAACTGGGTAAATGCCTGTCCGGACGGGAGTTATTTCTTGGTTTATTCAGTTGCTTGAACGCAACCAACTTTGTTTCATCATTTGGAATGCATTCCATTTTCCATTGATTTGTACACGTGTTCCTTTGCGTTTGCATTGCAAGTCAAGCTAACTAAGTTTTTCGCTTGCTCGCATTTTTTTGCTGTCGTTTGCTTTTTCCCACAGAGTGCTCGTGTCTCTCTCTGAGGCTGTATTCAACCTGCATAAGTCTGTCACACCCATTGTACACGCCCCTTGCAATCATTTGAATAAAGATGGAGCCCACCCAATCCCTCATTTTCTCGACACTCTAGCGTGCGGTCTGAAGATCCTCTCTGGGCCGAAACTGTGGGAATAGCACAATGGTTTGTTATTATAGACTGCGCGTGCAGGTCTGTAAAACTGGAAATTAACAAGCCACTTCTTGTAGTTTGGATGGATGCGTATGGTGAGTACCTTGTTCATGAGGACGGGCCTTGAAACTGGGTCGAAGGCCATAGCTTCCTTATGTTCAGGCCTATCACAAGTTCGTCTCTTGCATACGAATGTGTGCAACTATTTCTGAATGACGGTGTTGAATCTATATAAGTTTGTCGCTTGTGGAGGTTAAATTACGGAGATGGTGTCGCTGCTAGATTTTGCGCTTAATGGTGCCAAGAAATTTGAATTGAAGCCATGAACGAACCCAGCGAGAATGTGTTGTCTCCTTGCACGGTTAAGCACTTTGATGATGTGTTTTGTAGCTACGTCGATTAATGTCTATTGAGTGATGTCAAAGTCGCGTAGCGCGGTTTCTGTTGGCATTATGTATTTCTTCTGCTCTACTTCTTTTGTAATTGCGAAAATATGAGGAGGTGTTGTGGATTGTGGATCGAAATTGATAAATTATGACATTTTGGGAAGTGGTTAGAGGACATGTCTAGGTGTACTGCCCTTTTACAGTTTCGAACGAAATTGGAGAGCATGATAGGCTTCACGAGAGGCCTGTTGAGTGTTTGTGTTAAATAAAACGTTTGCGGATGGGTGTGTCTGCATTACTTATGATTGTTGTGTCTAATTAGTCAATTAAAACATTACTACTCAGATTAGTGTTATGTGTGGTGTGCCAGGAATTATCGCGTGCGTTGAGGTCACCTAGAGCGTTGGCGATGTTGTTGTTGAGGTAGTCTATGTGTGGTGTGTACTTCAGTTGACCTGAGCTGTAAGGAACGACGAATACGTTAAATAGATTGTATTGGTTCCTTTGGATATGAATCTTTACTATTAGCAACTATATTGTGCTGTCGAGTGAGAGTTGTGCGACAGTGTAGGTAGTTGTGTTCGTTAAGAGAAGAATTTTTTGAACGAGTTTTTAAGTCCACACTGCCAGTGGTTGGTGGGACGGTCGTGGCGAAGTGTTGTGTCTCTAGGATTTTTTTTATCAACGTGGATACTTCTTTGGATTTGGTTTCCTGTAGATCGACTAAATCCCAACAGAGGAAAACGTTTCAATATTAATTTGTAGATTATGTATCGTAATTGCAATTATCATCTGAGTAGTGACAGCTCATAAAAACTGCGATCAAACTTCGTTCGAGTGAACCTTTCCTTGAGATTCACTAAAAATAAATGAAATTTCAGTCAAGTTGTGCAATTTTTTAATAGTTTGAGTTGTAAATGGAAAGCTCATGGAATTTACTTTACGTAAAATATGATTTGAAATTTCAAACCTATCTTAACGAGTAAAGTCTCTTAAAAATATCTTTCAATGTTGAAAAAATCAATTGAACAGCAGCAAACTAACAAATTTGCAGATCCGTATTCTTTAACGTATAAAGAACCTTTTAGACAAGTAACGAATCAGTGAGGGAAATTGTTTCCTTCTGACGGAATTCTTAAAGTTGCTCAAGTCATCCTACTTTCAGTTGATGTTTTCTATTGTACGTGTTGCTTGGACAGGAGTTGGATTCGAGGAGAATCGGGCTTTGAATCTGTCACTTTAAGTAAAATGAGAAGAACTCATTTGAGTTTCCCTTATTATGAACCCGTGGTGTTTAAAATCCTATATAAAACGAAAACTTGCTCATATCTCTTCAATATGACATTATCCGTTGCTCTCCTTCAAGCTATTCTTCAATTCGATAATCATCAGTAAGATCGTATAATAAAATGTCGAAAATTGTTGGTTCTTTTTCTTCACATATCATAACTACATACTGTCACATGCGCATCGGCGTGGACACAACGGCACCAGGCTGCCACTGGAGGAAGGTCCAGCATGGTACTGACTGTCGTAAGAGGAGGTTATGTTGTAAGAGTGCGCTCCGCCTGATCCGCCGCGGGGTAAACATTCCAGTATTTGTTTTACTGTAGGGCCTATTATTCTTATTTCCATCGCAAAATCTTATCGATTGACTAAACGACAGGCAGGAGAGATTCATGCTACATATGATGACTGAAGGTCAGTTACCTAGTCATAATAGTTATCAGCAACTGGTCGATGAAAATTCATGTTTTATAAAGACCTACAGAAGCAAAACGTCCAACAAGACGTTATGTGTCGTTCCTAGAAGGGATGGGTTAATCTGCCATCTTATAAATGGGCATCAAACCAATTTTTGTTCGCAATGATCATTATAACGATTCGTCATATGAGATGAAATGCGGTGCTGCAAATGTAGTCGCAGGATGCTGCACGCATTTTTTCAATATTTTTACACATCTGCCTCTTACGGTCAATCGAGACATCCCAATCGTTTGTAAAGACCAGTAGTTGCAATTGACCAACTCCTCTCCGTGATCCTTGATAAAAATTCTCAAAAGTCTTACAATTTACAGTAATTTTGCAAAAGAGCCTGCTGCTGTGTGGATTGAGGCCATCGCTGACTCAGTGTTTTTCCTCTGTTGCTGTGGTAGTGTAAATGTTTGTTACGTGTTAATGTCGCTGATCGTGGGCTCTATTATTTATTTCTGCCCTTTTTCCTGATGATAAATTTTACTTTGTTTATAATATATCGAGGTTGGTTGAGACTAGGAGACCCAGGAAATGGGGGGTAATCGTGGGACCAGCGGGACTGATAGAACCCAGGGTTTCGGGAACCCGAGTACTTGGAAGACCAGGAGGATTTGGGGGGATCTACTTGGACTCTTCTGGGACCCTTTGAGATACCCTTGAGACTCTGTGGGACTCTCTTGAGGCCCCTCTAAATCTTGGAACCTCAGCTCCCCCCTCCCCACGCTGTAAAACCCATACTCAGAGGAATGTATATATGTGGAGTGCTTGAGTAGAGAAATTAGTTATTAATACAGTCCAAAACATTGTTGACGCAGAGGAGGAGAGCCGCGCCGAGGCTGGTCGAGGTGCACCGAAATCAGTCGAAACATGTTGAGACGAGTCGAGTTGGTCGCGACGAGTCGAAACTGGCCGAAATTATTTGAGACAAGCCGAAATGAGCTGAGACAAAGGGACTCGATGGACCCGGGGAGCTCGGGGGACCCGGGGCACTTGGGTAATTTTCCGGGGCTCATCGGGCTTTTTCGGGACCAGGGGAATCTCTGACCCCGCCCCTCCCCGCCCCATCCCCTTAAACAATAAGTGCAATAATCATAATCTGAGCAGTTTTCAGCCCATGATGAATCTGCCCTTTCTTTCCTCTTCACGTTCCACAATTCTGTCGTATAAAATAATGCTAGTATACTTTTGCGAGAGCTCCTGTTTGTATTTTTGTGTTTAGGTGTTTTTTTCAAGTCTGCGCTCGCTCGCGCGTGTTCAGGCCATATGTAATGCTTGTGGTTGACGTTTGCCGCGTAACTATAAGCCTTGTGATGCGTCGCTGTTGGAGTTGATCTGATTCGTGAGGCCGTGGACCTTGTACCAATTTCGACGATACTACCTGTCCGCACTGACGTGCGTACATATTAATCTTTGAGGTTCTGAAGGGGTGGAGGTGTGTATTCGTTTTGTCTAAGTCTTTATCTTCCTGAATAAATAAATTGTAACGTGACCGAACTAGGCCGTGTAGTTGTGAACATTGTATTGCGCTGCTGTCGGAGCTGTATCACGATGATGCTTGTAAGCACTAACGTACGTACATATTACTCTTGAAGTTTTAAATGATTGGAGGCGTGGGGTTTCATCTCGTCTATCTTGCTCAAAAGAATAAAATGTACTGTGATGCTTTGCTGTCGGAGCAGACTCTGTCCGTGTAGCCGTAGACCTCGTACCGGTCTCGACGATGCTACCTGTGCGCACTAGCGTGCGTACATATTACTCTTGAAGTGCTAAATGATCTTACCTGAAAATGAACGCTACTTTAATTTAACTAGATCGCGCAGCTGTGAACCTCTTGTTGCGTTGCTGTCAGAGCTAACTTTGTCCGTGTAGCTGTAGACCTTGTACCAATTTCAACGATACTATCAGCGCACTAGCGTGCGTACAAATTACTCATGAAATTTTAACTGGTTGGACGCGGGTATTGGATTCATTTCGTCTGAGTCTTTATCTTTCCTGGATAAACAAAATGTACATCAACTGAACTAGACCGCGTAGCTATAAACATTGTGTTGCGTTGCTGTCGGAGCTTACTTTATCCGTGTAGCCGTAAACCTTGTACCCATCTCGACGATGCTTCCTGTACGCACTAGCGCGCATACATATTACTCACGAAGTTCTAAATGATTGAAAGCGGAGGTCCATTTCGTCTAAACGTTATTCTTGTGCGCTCCAGCGTGCGTCTGAGAAGACTAAAATGTTCAAATAGTTTAACTTTGACAACGTGGTTTTACTTGCACACAGAGGTGTGGGAGCCTACTGGAATCATGATCATTGAGCCCTACGGGGGAGCCTATTGTGACTCACATTGAGGCTCTGGTGAATATGAGGCCAAAAAAAAATGTCACTGACATGAATACCCCTGGTCTAGTGTAGTTTTCTAAACGACCCCTTTGTGATGCTATATTATATTAAAGAGAAGCTGCGAGTAGAGTCGTGCTCGGCCTCTTGTCTATATATGGGACGCTTGTCTGCAAACATCTCATACCTCCCCGCACAGACAATTTCGTTGAAGGGACTCGATCTTTGGTCTCACTGAACTGAGAGTTATGTAAGAATGGCTACCGAGTGCAGGAGAGCGTTCATTTGATGAAATCTGTTATAGATTCATCAACCTTTCCTTATTATAATAGTGGCTGTCTTCCAGAAGTACCATATCTGATCTATAGATGCGGAATCCATTGAGGAGCTATCCATACAGCGCATGTACCCTAGATCAAACTGATGAAATAATTCTTTCAATCATCCTAATGCTTGGCATAAACAAATTAGACCAGCTTGGATGACCTGAATGAAAAAAAATCGAAGTCATCTATCGCGTATTGGGATGAATGAGAGATTATCCGGTTAATAGATCATTAACAGTTTAATTTAGTATTATACTATTTCTTCTTTCATGGGCTCTATTATTTATCTCAACCCTTTATTTGGGGTGGATGGATGATTTTTCATTTTATAGATCATTACCGCTTTATCTTAGTATTGTATTACGTCTTATTTCGTGTGCTCTATTATTTTTCTCTGCCCTTTTTCCGTTGTGATAAATTTTGCATTTGCTATTATTATATATTTCGAGGTTGGTTGGGACATGGTGACCCAGAGAAGGGGGGTACTCGTGGGACCCACGGTACTCAGGGGAATTCGGTGTTTGGGGAACCCGGGGGACTTGGAAGACAAGAAGGATTGGAGGGGACCCACTTGGACCCTTCTGAGGCCCTTTGGGACATCCTTGAGACCCTTCGGGATCCTCTTGAGAAACTGTAGGACAAATTTGAGGACCCTCTGTATCCTGGAACCTTTGCTCCGTCCTCCCAAATCTACGTCGAACCTACTCTGAATCAAAGTTGAACCTACTCTGAATCTACGTTAAACATACTGTGAATCTACGTTAAACATACTTGGAACCTACGTTATACCTACTATGAATCTACGTTAAATCTACTCGGTATCAAAGTTAAACTTATTCGAGATCTACTACTACCTATTCGGTATGTACAGTAGCGAAAGAAAATTCGTTAATGGGAGAGCCAAATTCACCCTATTTTAGTAGGGGAGAAAAGGTAGAACCTGAACCATGAGGGCGGGGCTTCGATCATTCTAACCCGTGACAGCAGTGTGGAAGGTTCCCAATGTTAGGAAGCAGAGTTGTCCTGTTAGTAAAACCTTTGTTTTATATACTATAAACTTTTTTTGAATTTGTTCCTATTGAAATAAGATCTTGACTCGCGTTCAGGCTCCGTAGGAAATGAACCCCAAATCCAATAGTTTCTGTCATTAGGATTTCGGTGAGAAATTTGTGAAATGAAAAACCTGTGTGTTGGGTCTCTGTAATTGTCCAAGTGTAAGACAGAAGTGGAGGATATATATTTGGTTGCTAGAGTAATGACGTAGCTGCCTTAGGAAGAGTTTATTTTTGCAACTTTCGAAATTTGAGGTGGATTTATGGGAAATTGGGCATCAACGTTGACAAAACTTGTTCCTTTCATTTGTTGAATTTTCATCTCTCCAAATGCAGACTCTCTTCGTAAACTCAAACTACTTCAGTATATCCCTTCATTTCGATATGCTTCATCAGTCCAATAGGTGTAATTGATTGGTAAATTAGGCATGCAAACGGCAGAATAGAATCTGTTGATGGTAAATAACCTCGTAGTTAAATTGGGTTGATAAGTTTACATAGGAAATTTATAAAAAAATACGCTATTTGCTCTTGAATTCAATCATTTCTCGGATGAAGGCGAACCAAAATATGATATCAATTTCATATTTGTTCTGAAATGTGCTGTCAAATTATCATAGAAAGGGCAGAGGCTCTACAGAAATTAATAGGATCATCCGGCAAGGAATCGATAAAAATCCAAAAACTATAGATTATTTGGGACAGAGTCAACTAGTTCACGGAGGTAGAATTCGTGAATTCTACCTTTTCGTGATAGACAGAATAAAATTCGTGATGGACAGAATAATTTTTTTTATGCCGTTTCAATTTGAATGTTCTTGATTCGTTTGTGAAGGTCATATGGAATGGTGTGGTGAATTTTTTTTCATCATCTTCTAGCCGGCCAGCGGTGTCTTCAGTGATCAATAAATTTGTATGAGGAGAGACGGAACATAATGCACAGGAGGTCATGCTTTGGTATATGGTTAATTAGTTAATGAAGGTAGAATTTCAAATTGGTGCTATTGCTTCCAAATTATGTTACCGGGCACATGGTTTCAGAGATTCATGAAATCTACAGAGACGTTTAATTGCCATTAAATGTGGTATTGTGGAACAATTTAGAATATTTTGGAGAATTTATATTTCTAATCCATTTCACCAAATGAAGTAGCTTCCCACTATAAGTATAATCACATGGCGATAGTCGGCATAAAGTCCATAATAATATTTCAATAGGTCTAGGGATGATTTATTTATTTTTAAAATTCGTTTCACCGAGCAGATGGGGTTCTTCAGCTGAATAAAATCGTTTGACGTGAGAAACAAGAATACTGTTAATTTTCTCGTGAATGAGGTTGAAGTGCAAGTAGTTTGAATAAATCTTGTCGATGTTTTTTCGTAGTTCTACCAGAAATTAATCTAATCACGTGTCGGTTGAACGTCTCTTCTTCTGTTGAACGTCTCCCACTCGGTTGGCCGTCTCCCACTCGGTTGAACGTCTCCCACTCGGTTGAACGTCTCCCACTCGGTTGAACGTATCCCACTCGTTGAACGTCTCCCACTCGGTTGAACGTCTCCCACTCGGTTGACATCTTCACTCGGTTGAACGTCTCCCACTCGGTTGAACGTCTCCCACTCGGTTGAACGTCTCCCACTCGGTTGAACGTCTCCCACTCGGTT
>SDVV010001964.1:0-24110 GCA_016164225.1 Gammarus roeselii
CTATGTATCTATATATCTATCTATCAATCGAGTTACATATAATTGGCAATTTTTTATTATGTCGACTATCTTCAAAGATGTTGATGCACAAATATCTCATCTGCTACTTTTGAAGTTATCACTTCATGCAATAAATAATGTAAAAGCTCTTGTTGAATACAACAATCGTATCCTTCATTTAATCTGAAGTTTGGATGTTTTGAAGACTCTTCACCAAATATAATTCATTTGGTATATTACCTTAAACAGTTTGAAACTATTATAATATGCAGTAAATGTTTGGAAAGCTATTGTAGCTACTCTGATTTTTTCTGTCTATTTCTTAAAATCTAAGCCGTGGTGCTACAACCTTTGCTTGTATTCCCTGATATAAGTGAAAAATTTGTTGTGGTTGTAAGATTTTGGGACTTTGAGCTTTGAAAGTGTAAAATTGTAATTGAAGAAAGAAAGCAAACAAATCTTGATTACAATTACCATAGTAAAATGCTGTTGAGTATTATTTTATTTTATAGGTAATTTATATACAATTCATAGACAAAGTCATGTCTAGTTTTTATATAGGTATATGTTTGAAGTAACTCCTCAACTATGTTCAATAGGTAAGTAGCCAAATAACAAAGCGTTTACTTCTCAATTAGTCAAATTATTACCATGTTGCTAAGATAAAGCACTGAGTAGGTCACTAATTTTTCTATCTTCCAATATAAACGTTAGAAGCTGATTTTCTTTACTTTAACCTGTTTTAGTTGCTTGTGTATCACCAGCTCTTGAAGTGCTATTTACTACCTCTGCAGGTAATTGGTCGGTTGCAGCAACAGTTCCCTCAGCTATCGCCACAACAGCTTTTGCAATACCGCCAGCTTAGTACTGGCTCTTATGAACAGACTGCCCAGAGCCTCATGTACTTCCTCAAGGGTCACGAGTGTGTCACCTCTCCCACTGCGACCATCGATATCGGCCAGGATGTAACTGACAGTGGCAGCGGCCACCGAGGGCACAGCCAGGACAGTTTTCTGGCAGCTTCTTCCCGCCAGTCCGAGAGCAGTAAGCAGCAGTTGTTGTCTCCCCTCCGACCGATAGATGGGCACCAGCTGAGCTCTTCACCGTCCTCTTCTCGGCAAGTGGAAATAAGTAATAATCAGTTGGTGCGACTGGTCCCAAAAAGTTATAATCTGCAACATAGTGCCTCATCTAAATCTTCCCTCGATTCCGAGAGTTGGTCTCCAAAGAAGACAACCCTTGCCATAAGCAGTGCTCCACTCTCAAGCGGAGGAGGCGTGGATCAGAACCTTGTGTCTAGGACGAGTGTGTCTGAGCAACCGCCTGCACTGAGTAGACGCAGCGGAAGCGGAGGTGGTGGAGCCAACATCTGCAGCCTCCCTTCAACTCCCACCATGACGTCCACCGCCTCCATTCTCGACAGAATACACCACCTTCCTGAATTGATCCCTTCTTCTCTGGATGAGTATCCGGCGAACATGCTTAGCAAACAAAAATATTCGGAATTAAGTGTCGTCGTGCCTTCCACGGCCAGTTTTGGCGTTGATAAGTACTCTTCCCAAGTTGCCGTTAGTGGGAAGCAGCAACACAGCGGCAATAAGTCCTGTTCGAGGCACTTGGGGGTCATTGGCGGTGGGGACAGCGATAGCTACGAGAAGCCTCAGAAGGCCTCTGAGCGACTGCAACTCCACCTCATGCAAGAACAGCTTGACCACTTCATTGGAGACACCTCCCCGGATCAAAAGCCACGCAGGTCTGAGAGGTATCGAGAGGGAGGCGGCAGTAAAAGGACAGATGACTTACCTCACGGTGAGTTGCTGCTTGAGCACAATGCGCTCCTTGTGTTTTCCATAATGTCCTCTTTTAGGACATAGTTACTGTCAACTTGGCAATTTTGTCATATTTATGATCACCTTGATGATTTTCTTTTGTTATTTTCAATTTTGGTTAATAAAAACAACAGGACTCTATGAAAGATGATTTGTTATATTTTTTTGTAGATCAGGAAAGTATCAAGTTAGTCTTCATCATAAAAGCTCACTTGAGGAAAGAAGAAAAACAAAAGCTCTTGTAATTGTTCGTCTTCTAGCGATTGTTCACACGTTCTAATGTGTTGTCCATTCAGGAGGTAACAACGCCAGCCTTGTGGCGACCGCACTGCTGATCGATCATGAAGAGTTGCGGCCAAGCAGCAATAGAGACAGCGGGCTTGCTACTACCCACCGCCATAGAGAGTCCTCCTCGCACCTTCCTAAGGTAGGCGGTCGCTGTGCTATGTTTGAAGTGGAACAAGGTTAGTGGAATGATTTTTTTTTGGCTGACTTATATAGTTGACTAGTGGACTGAAGCAAGGCCCTGGTAGAAAAGCATGGAAGTGTAGATCATGAACTAAAGTAGTATTTTGTCATTTAGCTACTCATCTGTGAAGGAATTCTACGTTGCAGTATATTGACTTGGCGTGGAGCTATAGTTTTTACCAAAAATTTCTACATTATTATTAAATCACTTATTTCCATCTTCTGGCAATGGGTTTTCAATTCCCAAGTATACGGCACATTGACCAAAAATAATACGAATTATAATTTACTACCATACATATATAAATTGTTAAAAATCACTAATATGTGATCACTCACCAATTATGTTAGTTAGGTGTTTTTTTGTGACTTCAATGAGAAATGATATTGTGAACAGTTAGTCTGTGCCATTGAGCTTTTTGTGAGACATGCATTATGTTGAGTTGCGCTGGAAATAGGACACATTGTTAGTAATTATAGATGCAGACACTTAGCCGAAATCCTCAAGGAAGTGGGGTAGTCGACGACAAGGCGCACCTCACACTCCTCTCATACACTCGCACAACTTAGCCCTTTTGCGCTAAGTTATCCGGGCTGAAGAACCCGCAACACACGCCCTGGGTCATGAGTGCGGTCCTAGGTCAGTGTCAACAGTAGGGCCCGACAGTGTGACTGATTTACCCCTGCGGCGTCATGGAACCCCCCCTCGCACCCATGACATCCCGTTTCTCAAGGAGAAGCTAACGGCGGGAAAGCCTCTTTGAGGCAGCGTCAAAAATCGTCCATTCAAAATCTTTCTCCACTGATGCCTATTCATCGTACGCTCTCTCGCTACATCCACTCTCAAGTCTCTCCTAAAGTCTGCATCACACCATCCATTCGCCCAATTTTGGGTTTACCTTTAACCTCACATCCACTCGCCTCCGCCTTCATAACCCTTTTTACTAATCTCCTTTCATCCATCCTCACCATGTGCCCGAACCATCTCAGAACACGCGAATCAAGTCTTTCCTCTAACTTCATTACCATCCCCGTTCTAATTTGAATCACGTCGTTATTGATCCTGTCTCCCAGCGACACTCCAGCAATGCTCCTCAAACATTTCACCTCAAAACATTCAACCTTCTTCTCTCGTCTGCTCTCACCCCCTAAGTCTCAGCTCCGTAGAGCACAGCTGGGACAACTATTCCCTCTTTCAACTCTATCTTTGCGTCCAGCCCCAACGTCCTACATCTCATTACACTCTTCAGTGCAACCAACACTTTACTCTCTTCCTTCACTCGCGACTCTACCGTAGTTTCCATTGGTTCAGTCTTCTCCACATGGGAGCACAGATACTTAGAACACTGATCTTGCTTCAATATCTCAATTAAGTAGTACACTAATTCTGTTTGCATCGACATTCCTCGAGCATCTCATTACTTTGCTTTTACCAACGTTCACGCAATGCTTCCTCCTCTCACACATTCTACCAAACTCCGTTACTGGACTACACGGCTTGTGTGAATTCGCCACCAGTGCCGGAGATTGCTCTGCTGCCATCTCCGCCTATTCGCTTTCAACAGTTTCATGCCATGACCCAGTGCACTGGCGTTCACCTCCCTGACCACTCCATCCATGTAGAGATTGAACAGCCAGGGAGACACCAAGCAGCCTCGCCTCAGACTCACTTTCATTGTGAACCATCACTTCGCTCCACACTCTGACACATGTTCTGCTGGCAACATAGAAACTCTGAACTGCCTTCAACAGATTTCCACCCACTCCATACAAACGCAACACCCTCCGCATCGTTTCCCTGTCCTCACGTAAATTTGCTAAGTTCGTTTATTATGTTTCTCGGCGCTACCTGGGAGCTTTTTTTTACACAAAGCTGATTTTTATGCAGATATATGTGTAATATATTATTAAGAAAAGTTACACATCCTAACTAAAATAAGTTTGTTCGTCGTAGCGCTCGAAGAAAACACTTGCACTCGTTCTGTTATAAAATGTTCGTGTCAAGGACTACATCATTTAAAAGCTTCTGCTCTGAACTTCAATTTATAACTTCGTTAAATCAGTTTTCATAAAGGGTGTATTCTTAATCGTGTCACCTTCTACTCTTTGGAAGGATAATAACATGCCGAACTTCAGTAGAAAAGTATTAAGGCTAACCAATACAAATTCTGGCGACTGTCTAGCCCAACTCCGATACTAGACTACACAGCCGCTGTGGCTGTGTGGTTAGCGTGTCCGACTGCAGTGTCAGCCTCTGGTGCTGCATGTCGTGAGTTCGAGCCTCGGCATGGACACGGCGTCCTTGTGGCGGGGAGATTGGGTGCCTCCCTCCTCTTTGTCAGCCTAACTTAGTCACCCTAACTTAGTCACCCTCCTCACTAGGAGAAAACGGCCGTATGTCTCTACTAACCCGAACTCACGTCCTCTTTAATGTGTTGAACAATCTGCCGCCTGACGATGTATTCAAAGTTTCTGATGTAATCTTGATCAGCTATCTTGATAAGATGGTGTCATCAAACTCATTTGTTTATACGTCTGACGGTGCTGGCAGACGTTCTACTCTGGCATACTATGTCTAGTTTGTTAGGGTCAAGTAGTTGGTGAGTTAGTGCTTTGCCAGCAGGGTTCTAAATTCAACTGCATGACAGGTTAGTAAGTTGAGTATTGCCAGGGCTAACTATTGTGTAATTCTCCGCTCTTAATGTTTCTCTCACTTGATTCCAAGTCTATTGTTTGTTCTTTCATCACAGGTCCTGCCACAAATCCGTTCATCTACGTTTTCATCTCGCTCGTCTGTGCCTGTCGAACCTTCCAACGCTTGCTCTCTACCCAGCAGCATCCCTCGTGAACTATTTCAGGACAACACCTTCGAGGAGCACATCAAAGAGTCTTACAGCCTCCTCAATGACGCTCAAAGGATTGATTCAGGATACAGGAAGTCTTTAATTGGTAGCGGAGGTGGGAGTGGCCAGACCTATTCAGACACGTGGGGCTTCGTTATGCAGGACCTCGAAAAGAAGGGTTATAACAAAGACGTTGGCAACAGAGGAGACATTCTGCACCACCTCAGCAACACCAAATCAAACACCACGTCTAACATTGCCGGTACCGCATTCACCAATTCCGTTCCCAACGCTGCGTCCGGAGCAACTGTTGTCGTCCCTGTGACAGTTCAGTTTGGGCTGGACGGCGAGGTGGCTCCCGAGCTCATACCGAGCACTGTACAAAGCGTCAAAAAGGACAAAACGGATGCTGCCTCTTCTGCTAACACGCTGAACAATAATAACAACACTGGAAACAACGACAAGAGCTACCTTCTCCCATTCCCTCGGGAGCTTATGCTACCCGACGCTTTAGAGCAGCTCAAAATAAACGATGCGGCGGTTGTTACGCGGAGTCGTGGCAGTTTGACGGCCCGTAACAGAAGTGCTGGTAATGGCGTTGGTGACGATTACTACGACAGGCACCACAACAGCAAGCACATGTACTACTCCAGCGACGGCTCAGACCGACAGCGTAACAGCGTTTATGACAATGTATCCTGTGAAGGCTTTGAGACAGCCCGTCAGGACACTGATGAGGAGGAAGATGGGGATGACGGCAGAAATAAAAGAAGGGCGGTGACTCAGCCTGTGAGCTATTCTCAGGCGTGTATCAATGGAGTGGTGGGCGGTTCATCTAACAGAGGTGCCACATACCACTCCACGACCCTCGGAAAAGGAGGGGAAGGGGGAGGTGGCACCACAGCTCCTGTTGTGGTCAGAGGAGGAGTGTTTTATTCCAGTCTCTCCAATTGCCCCTCATCCAATTCTAGCTCTAATAACTCTAGTAGATACATTAACGCCTCCGACTCCAACATCCCTACGTCTGGCAAAACCACCACCAACAAATCCAATGGTTCAAGTTCTAAAAGATTTCCGCCGCTGAGCTTGCTCTCTAATAAACTCTCTTCCTCCACCTCAACCAAAGAATCCAATGAACACAAGGCTGTCAAAGCCAATGATAATTCTTCCAGTGGGATCAGTGCTATCCCCGCGGGAAACTGTTCAAGTAAGACCAAATCGGAGGGCCAGAAGTCAGGCGGGGGTACAACATCGTTCACTCCATGGTCGTGTATCAGCTGCACATTCCTTAACTTGAGTAACCCGAACGTGTGCGAGATGTGCAGTCGGTCGCGCCAGACCCCAGGCGCTGCGGGCATCAAGCCACTAGTGACCGGTGGGCGGCAGTGTAACCAGTGTACGCTCATCAACGACAAGGACGCCATCACATGCTCAGCCTGCAATCACACTCTCGAGGCCTGCCCCACCTACATTTAGTGCATCAAAAACTAGTCGCTGAACCTATTAACCTCCTACCTCTTGTACATAATATATTACGTGTGTGCAGCTAAATTCCGGAAATGCGATGTGTGTTGCTGTAACTGCTGTTCATACTAACTTATCTGACATCCTCCTTTTGTTCACATTAAACAATGCAACTTCACTTGAAATGCTTGCATTTGCTAGGTTTTATTTTCTTCGCATGAATATTATACTTAGACAAGTTATATGTCTAACAACGACCTTAGCATGTAGCTCAGGGCTAATTTACTATAGCTACTCTGTCTTAGTGACATGGGGAAACAATTCAACTTTGGAAACCGTAACTGGTTGAGCAAGAAGTTAGTTGTAAGCAAACCATGACTTATATGGAGCTCACACTTTGAAACTACGATAATATGTTCATGCATAAAAGCTTCGATTCTACTACTTACTTAGCTCTAATGACGGATGTATGATGATCAACTTCGGGCATATCGTCAAGTTCTCTATAATTAGATGTGTCGATAATATTTTAAGTTTGTTCAATAGAACATTCATAACTATATCTCATAGTTTTATTGTCAGATGAATATAACGAGATATTTTCTGTTAATGCACATTTGTTTCATAAGTCTGTGTTTGTTATTAAGAAGACAAATACATAATTATTAATGCTTGCACTTAATTGGTATAAATGGGGTTGTAGGCTTTGTTGCCTAATTCTATTTTGCTATGGCTTATTTTGGAAGTTGATCTTTGGTTTTTGATGTGTTTGGGCTATTTTTTTGGCCCTATGGACAAGATGGTTATTCTGTAACTTTTTGCTGCTTAGAATTAAACATGCCCCTTCACTTTTCCTATGCAAGAGCTATACATATATAGGGAAGCTTTGGCCCTCTAATCTAATCACATTTGAAAGCACTCTACGCACAAACTTAACCAACTGTTATCAGGTAAAGTGAACGATCGAGGGCTTCAATGTTCCTTTCTATTGAGTTGGCCCTAGGGTGTGTGTTTGCTTGATGCCTTGCTGTACGGGCAGGCATCGATAACAGACCCCGCATAAACTGTTTTTGACAGCTGTGACGGCCTAGGTGGATCCGTCGAATAACAGCGGCAGGCATTGACAACAGACCCAGCATAGACTGCTTTAGACAGCTCGGATGGGACTTGGTGGATCCGTCTAATATAAGCGGCAGTCATCGACAACACACACAGAATAAACTGCTTTTGACAGCTCTGGTCGGCCTAGGTAGATCCATTGAATAACAGCGGGACGCTGGCTTCCTCGCACATCGAGGAAGCCAGCTACAACCAAAGTCAGGTACTCTACTCGCTTTGTGGACGCGTGGATCGACCTATATCAATTGCCCACGAGATAATGAAGGGTCCGTCCCGCTAACAGCTGGGGGTTAAGTTTGACGTTATAAATTAGGAATCGAAGGCAGGAAATGAAAGAAAAATTATAATTTATTTCATTACAAATAGTGAACTTTAACAGCAGATAAAAGCTAAGTTGCTACTAGGGTAAGAGGTGGATGGATGATTATTCATTTTATAGATCATTAACACTTTATTTTAGTATTTTATTTCCTTATTTCGTGGGCTCTAATATTTATCTGTGCCCTTTTTTCATGGTGATCAATTTTGGATTAGTTATATAATTATGTATCGTTTGACGCCCGCAAGGACCTTAGGTAGACTATGCGGTGTGTTTGTTAGTCTGGTCCAACCTACGGCGGGAGAATTTGCACTCTTCCGGGTGCCTAGTAAATGCACGAGCGCAGCTAGGCGTTTTCATGGCTGAATGGCGAAATAACGTTGATGTTGATCTTGATCTTCGAGAGTGAAAGTCTTGAATGGCACTGTGCGTGCAGGGGACGAGGCGAGTTGAGGCAGGTTAAGGCGAGTGGAGACGCGTCGACTGGCGAGGCGAAGAGTCAAGACGAACCAAGGCTGGTTGAGACTAGGTGACCCGGGAATGGGGGGTACTCGTGGGACCCGGGGGACTCGAAGGACCCGGGGGTTTCGGGAACCATGGGGGACTTGGAAGACCAGAGGATTTGGGGGGACCCACTTGGACCCTTCCGGGGCCCTTTAGGACACCTTTGAGACCCTTTAGGACCCCCTTGAGAAACTTAGGGATCTGCTTGAGGCCCCTTTGAACCTTGGGAGCCCTGCTTCTTTCTCCCCATGCTGCGAAACCCATACACAAAAAAAATGTTTATATGTGAAATGCTCGAGTAGAACAATTATTACAGTCCGCTGATAACTGGCACTGAGGGCGACGGTCGCGTCGAGGCTGGTCGAGGTGCGTCGAGGTCTGTCAGAACATGTTGAGGCGAGTCGAGTTGGTCGCGACGAGCCGAGACTGGCCGAAAGGATTCGAGACACGCTGAGATGAGCCGAGACGAGTGGTCTCGAGGGACCCGAGGAGCTCGGGAAGACCCGGGGACTTGGGTTACCTTCCGTGATTCGTCGTGCTCTATTGGGACACAAGGGACCTCTGCCCCCCCCCCCATCCTATCCCCTTTAATAATGAGTGCAAAATCAATAATCCGAGCAATTTTTCTGCCCGTGACGAACCTGCTCTTACTTTTTTCTTCACGATCCTCAATTTTGTCATGTATAACGATGCTAAGGAATTTGTGCGGGGGTTTCTGTTAGTGATTTTGTGAACAGATGTTTCTTCTTCAGTCTGTGCTCGCTCGCGCGTGCACGGACCATATGTAGTTTCTGAGGTTAACCTGGACTGCGTAGCTTTAAACCTTGTGACGCGTTGCGGTTGGAGTTGATCTAATCCGTGAAGCCATGGACCTTGTACCAATTTCGACGATACTATCTGTGCGCACTAGCGTGCGTACATATTACTCTTCAAGTTCTATATGATTGAAGGCAAGGATTCGTTCCGAGTCTTACCCGAGTAAATGAAGTGTACTGTGGTCGACCTGGACCGAGTGGCGGTCTAGGTTGTGTTGCGTTGCTGTCCGAGCTGACTTTGTCCGTGTAGCCGTAAACCTTGTACTAGTCTCGACGAAGCTACCTGTACGCACCAGCGTGCGTACATATTACTCTGGAAGTTTGAAATGATTAGAAGCGGAGGCCCGTTTCTTCTAAGCGTTTTTCTTATATGCACCAGCGTGCGTCTGACATCGCTAAAATTTTCAAATATTTCTAACTTTAGAAGCGTTTTTTTTTTCACACACGGAGGCGTGCGAGCCTACGGGAACCCATGATCATCGAGCCCTACGGGGGAGCCTATTATGACTCGCGTTGAGGCTCTGGTGGAACTGAGAATCAAATCAAATGCGACTAGGAGTCGGATGAAAATTGGGCTGAAAAATTGCTGTAGATTATTAAAAACGGAGGTGCATGGGTGAGACGGTTGAAGAAAAAAAAGTAGATTTGGGTGCAAGTAGTTTATTATTTATTATAGATTTCCCAGCGTGTCTGATTGTGGTTGCCTCCAAGGACCACCAATGATCACGAAAGATGAATCGGCTGCTCCGACCAACAGATTGGTTTGCAAGGGGGTTGTGTTATCGTTATCAAATCGTTTGGTTCATAGTTAATATAATCTGGAAACCAATATAAACATGTAAATCATTAGGTTGATGTTTAGTTACCAACAAACACTTTCAGCATTTAGGGGATAAGTCAAGCGACACAGAAAGAAGGAAATGCCATGCCGTAACAACGTGTGCTAGGATGCCCATCAAATTACGATGCCCATTGTTGGACTTTGGTATACGCCGTCAACGGGATGTAAGTCAACACCAACTCGTTGACCACTTGTACACTACATTGATCTTTTTTTTCTCAACCATTACTATGCCTGTACTTGTATGTCAGCAATGTGTTAACTGGCTCACGCTTTTCTTTAGGCTTGTTTTGTTACATTGATCAACAAATATATATGGTACCATTGTTCCATTATTATTTGTTCGATTTTATCCTGCTCGGCCAAGCTACTGTGAGTCAATTATATTGGAGTTAGAACGTTTACTTTTTTGGATGGAATTTTTATGTCTAGTTGAATTAATTTTTCTGTAAAACCGTTCGTAAACAGATTGAATAATTAAGACAATTCCAAAGTCACCCATTGATTATGCATGTATATTATAAGTGGTCCTATGAAGGTTGCCAAGCATCACCGCTTACAGTTGTGTTATAACAGGCAGGTATGTGTACTGTAAGTGTACACCGTTCATACCAACGCAAGAAGAGCAGTGTGTTGAGACCGTTCATCAAACAGACTTCTAGACCTACATGTGGGCGTAACAGAAAACATTTTTAGCCTGTAGGGAACTCAAGAGATTATGAGCATGTTGGGGAAACTATTTCATATTGTTTTCAGTTCAAGCTATTCTATCATGCAAATTAAGTATATATTTTTTGAGGGCCTAATTTTAGGGCATACCTATGGAAAAAAAATTGCGTGTATTTATGTAAGGCTATCTTGTTTCTTTGATGTACTGGACGCAATAGTCTCAAACGTCAAGTCAGTTTGCCATCATTATTTTGCTGCTCTACAAATCATGAGGTTTAAACGCCCGATATTGTATAATGAGATTAATATTGACTGTTGAAATTAATGCATCATGCAACATTACTATCTAGGACACCTTGACCAGCTTTGTCTGCTTTGTGACCAGTTACGTACGTACCTAAGTATTTTTACTTGTTATGTTTCCCTGCCGTTGCGAGGGGACGTATTGTTTGACACAGTGCCGTGTTTTGTTATGAGGAATGCTGATCATCATATCACTCAGAAAGCCTGTGTACCCTGATTTCATAACGGATGCCTCTCAATTTTTACGTTGTATTTTTGGTCAAGTTGTAATGGCTCCTCCAGTTTTAAGAATCGTGATCATGTGTGATTAATCATGTGAATGCTTTTCAGGAGTACTACAATAAGCGTCACCACGGTGTAATGGCAAATCACGTTCCCCAACCTGGGTGAACAGCTTTCAACGACACAATCTTCTCAACGGTACATACATACTATCAACTTTACATGAGCTTCTGTTACTTATACAGATACTGACGTAAGACCTAATCCC
Source organism: Gammarus roeselii (assembly GCA_016164225.1). Taxonomy (NCBI): domain Eukaryota; kingdom Metazoa; phylum Arthropoda; class Malacostraca; order Amphipoda; family Gammaridae; genus Gammarus; species Gammarus roeselii. The sequence continues at coordinate 11,665 of SDVV010001964.1, forward strand.
CTCAGATTGGGGCTGGCCGACGGCAATATGCACCTCTCGCTCATCTCATGCAATCACAGTGCTAATGGGTCAAGCCAGGATTCCTCAACACACAAATTGGTTTAGGCGTTCAGTCCGAGATCACAGTCGGCAGCTGGGCCCGACAACTTTCGTGGGTTTACCCCTCTGCATCATAATTCTCGGGTTCTCACCCACCCACATCCATCCCGCTTTTCAGCGAGACGTCAAGACAAAGAAAGTGCCATTAGAGCGCATCCAAGAATAACTATTTTTCCACTCGCACCTATCCATTGCACGCTCTCCCGGTACCTCCGCACATATCTCTCCTTAGCCTGATGTAAGCAATCTATCCACCCACCAAACTTTGGCCTTACTTCAGGTATTTGTCCACTCACCTTCGCTTTCATCATATTTCCATCAATTTCCCATCATCCCTTCTCATTATGTGTCCAAACCGCGACAGAAGCCGTGAATCTAGTCTGTCCTCCAGCTCCCTCTCCATGTCCACTCTAATTTAAGCTACGTCATTATTGATACTGTCTTAGCGTGACTCCGATCACACCTCGTGAACATTGAAATTTCGAAACATTTAATCTTATCTCCCGTAGAGCACAACTGGGATAATGATACCTGCATACAACCTTTTCTATCCCATGCCCATGGGATTCTTACGTAAAAATATTAGTTGATAAAATTATACTGATACAGACACCAGGCCGCATCCCCCAGAAAGGGGGGTGGCCGACGGCAAGGCGCACCTTACACCCTCATACGCTCACACTCAAACAACTTAGCCCTTTTGTGCGAAAGGGTCCGGCCAGTACCCCCTCAACATACACTCTGGGTCACGAGTGCAGTCCTAGGATCCGTCGTCAGCAGCAGGGCCCGACAGTTTTCCCTGGTTTACTCCCGCCGCGTCATAATGGCCTTCCCCCCCCCCCTCCACCCACGACCATCCCGACAGCGGGATGCCAAGGGCGGGAAAGCACATCAGAGCAGCGTCAAAATCAACCATTCACAACCATTCTTCACTCAATCCTGTTCATTGCACGCGCTCTCGCCACCTCCACATTCATGTCTCTCCTACCCTACGCCTGCTTCACACCATTTATCCGCCCTAACTTCGGTCTACTTCTCGGCCTGCGACCACTCGCCTCCGCATTCATCACCCTTTTCACCAATCTCCCTTCATCCATCTTCACCATGTGCCCGAACCATCTCAGCACACGCGAGTCCACTCTGTCCTCCAACTTCTTCACCATCCCTGTTCTGATTCGAACCACGTCGTTGGTGATCCGGTCTCTCAGCGTTACTCCAGCCATGCTCCTCAAATATATCATCTCGAAAACAGTCAACCTTCTTCTCTCCTCTGCTCTCACCCCCCAAGCCTCAGCTCCGTAGAGCACAGTTGGGACAACGACACCCTCATACAGCCCTCTCTTTGCTTCCATCCCCAACGTCCTACAGCTCATTACACTCTTTAGTGCACCCAACACTATACATCCCTCCTTCACTCGCGCCTTTACTTCAGTTTCCACTAGTTCAGTTATCTCCACCTGGCAGCCCAGATACTTAACACACTGAACTTCCTCCAAGAGCTCTCCATTTAGGTTGACATTAGTTTTGGTCGCATCGACAGTCCTCGAGCATTTCATAACTTTACTCTTACCCACGTTCACACGAAGCTTCCTCCTCTCACACACTCTACCAAACTCAGACACTAGCCTACATAGCTTCTCCTCTGAATCCGCAACCAGGGCCGTATCATCAGCAAACAGCAACTGGCTCAACTGCCATGTATTATTAATAATATTTTTGAGACATGAAGTCCGAACCGACCACCGACCGGAAACGAGCTGTCACGAATTCATTTCAATCTCTCATTTCACTAATTCAATTTTACATTTGAAATTGAGGTTTAATTTGTTAGACCAAAGACAGATAAACTCATTGCGAGACGATGAAAGTAAGTGATATAATAATAGAAATAATAATTTCTCATCTTCCAAACCCAAACTCCTACAGTTCATTACACCTCAGTGAACCCAACACTTTACACCCTTTCTTCACACTAGATTTCACTCCAGTTTACACCAGTCAAATTTTCTCCACATGAGAGCCCAGCTACATGAAAAATTATTGACAGCTGCTCAGCTGTCAACATAGGAACTCTATCCCGCTCATAATAAATTCCCTCCCTCTCCATTCAAACGCAACACCCTCCACAACACCTTCTTGTCGACCCTATCATAGTATTTTTCCATATCAATGAAAGCCCAGAACACTTCATTTTATTCCGCAAAGTACTTCTCACTGACTTGTCTGGTTGCATTGACCTGATCTATACACCTCCCACTCCTAAAGCCACATAATTCGTTGACTATCTCCCGTACATTTTACCCTTCGCACACAACGAACTAATACCTCTTGAGGTGCTGCCTTAATTTTGTATAGCATTTGGCCTTTTAAAACGGAAAATGTAAGCACTGCGCCACTCAATCGGCCCTAGGCCTTACACAAAACAGATTTAGTAGCCCCACCAATCACCCGACCACCGTTACTCAGCTCCTCATTACGCACTCAATTGCAACACCCTCCAAACCAGGGGCTTTCCCTGTTTTCATCTTTCTAAGGTCTTCTGCACCTGTTCTGCAGTATCGGCCGCAATAATTCTTGCTCCAGAACCAGCATCCGTGGAATCACCACCCGCGGCTACAATACCTGCTTCCCCCTTATTTCCCTTCAGACTCCCCTCTTCTTCACCCTTCTATCTCTCCTTTTCTCCCCCATCCTGATTTGCTTACCTTTTATTTACCGCATTTTCATCTTGCGTTTAGTTCAAATATCCTTTAACTTGTCTCAGACTCCTTTTCAACAACTCTTCTAATAGTCGTTGCACACAAACACAAACATACACACGCACGCGCTCACAGACACGCACACTCAAACACACACATACCAGTTTTAACTATTCTCCTTTCAGGTGGCAAATAACAGCCAAGTTGCGTTCTTTCTTTCATGCAACCTGTTTCTACGACTATTCCTTCTTCTTCTTTCCATTCTTGCTGTTCTCATGCGTGAAATTTCTTACACCTAGTGTAGATCTCATGCATGGGATCCCCGTTTTCTGTCTCTTCTCCATCTTCCCCTTCAGCAGTTGTTGGAGCGCGTAGCCCGGCACCTTAAGGACTACTGTGGATCCTTTGGGCTTTGAAGCAGAGTAGGATGTGTTGTATTCCTCCTTACTGCCATCCGGGGAGTGCTGGGACCATATGGCCTCAGCACCTTAGGAGTTCCTGTACCTCCTGTGGCACCCGTACATACCATTGACGAAGAAGACTAAAAAGAAAGACTAGCATGATGCAGCACTATCTGCTGGTTTGACATTCGGCGCCAGAAGGACGATGACTCCAATGTGCTAGATAGCCTCGTCACTAATCTAATCTACTTCCTGCTATAAGGAAAAATATTGCTGGACATCTTACTTGTACAAGATCCTGGTCCCCAGGGACCAGCGCCATGGAGAAGTCCAGGTATTTATTCTCGCATGGCCTATAACCACATGGCATGTGTCATAGAGCAACTCAATTTGGCACATGCTATTTATAAGGATAAAAGTACTGCACAGAACGTGTTTTGATAGAAACAGTGCCAGTGTAAATATTATGTTCGCTAAGCTGTTCGTTAGGGGAATTTTAGTGCCTGAACCCCATGGGGCGGTGCTTGTCTAGCGGTAAATAACCAGATACTTACTAATATTGTAGTAAATATTTAAATTAGGGTTGTGCTAAGCTGGAAATATTTTAAGTGGTGTTCTCCTGCTTATGAGCGAGTGTTGAGGGATTTCTGTGATCGCTATTGCCTGACAACTCCTTAACCTCACGGTCCTCAATTGTGTTTACCATTGAATATTTTAAGAATCATTTCATTGCCAAAAGCCTGGATTATATTACCTGTAAATATTTCATTTGGCCTATGCAATGCGCACTGGCAGACGAAATCAAATTGTATCATATTAACTAAATTCATTTTTGATTTCGATGGGTTTGTGTCATTGCAAACGCATTTGTAATATATCCTGATTAAATATTCTGCCCAAGATGCCAGTACCATCACGTAATAGGCCCTTATGTTTTCCGCGATAACTTTTCAACATAACAATAATTATTTAACTAATACTTCTTGGAAAAGAATGGCCTTCGAATAATATTGTCACGAGTTATGATGACCTTTTTACCACGATGAAGTTGGTGATTATAAAACCTATATAACTACTTTTTCTGTTTGTAACCATTTAGGAAGCATTTCTTTGATACACCTACCGATCTAACCACCTGTCTATTGTAGCAAACCCTGCCTAGTTAATTTGATGCAGATCAATTATTGTTAACTCTAGATAAGAAAGTGGTGATGACTCTTGATACTATAATACTATTTTTACTGCTAGCTATATCATTACCATGCCCTATGTAGAGCTCATTGTTATCAATAGCTAACCCTTGAGTAACCATCTATAGGAGATGTTCTCCACTGTTCAGCTATATTACTACTATAATACTAATAGAGATTTTTGTTATTGTTTGCCACATGTGGTAATAGAGGTTTATTAGTGAACTAAAACAATAATCATACCCACTGTACCTATTTATCTTGATAACAATGTTTTACGGCACTCGTAATGAATTACTACTACTACTCCTTGTGGTCTCTAGCGTTGCCATGCCTTGTATGAGTCTGTCACATGTCATGGCAGCACAGTCCTCACACGTTCTCCCCCACTACCGTATCTTGCTGCAAACACATTTATCACATTGTTTGCGATTATATCTGAGCAGGGAGTTTTGATTAGGATAGGGAAATAAAATTTGTTTCCTTCATGTGTGTGGTGCGCCTTGCCGTCGGCCACTCTCCTTTCTGGGGGATGCGGCCTAGTGTCTGTATCTGTATCATTTGGTGCAGTTCTGGGCAAACATTTTGAAATTGGTGTAGGAGACTTATCTATATGCATTGATTACGTTGGATGCTAGGAAATGGCTCTATCGTACTAGAAATACCTGTCACTCTAATCTATGCATTTGGTTATGATCGCAAATACTTTTTGAACGGAAGTTGAAGTAGTAAACTTGGGATCTGTGCTGGGCATGGGGAAGTATGATAGAATATTCATTGCAACATCTGCGTATAATTGAAAGTGTTTCTTTGTTCATGTATATCAATCATGTATCGAATCACGCCTCTCCCTTTTCTCGTCCTGCTTCTGTTGGGTTCAAACAACTGCCCGAATTCAGGTTATTGACGCAGATGAGAGGAGTCAACTCTGATAGCAATGTTTGGTCAGTTGTGAAAACTGTAATTCATTGTTTGATTTCTATGCAGATTTCTATAGCACTTCTTTGTAAATTGCAGATAGAAGAGCCTGCAATCGAGCCTTGATTCATTTCAGCCAAACTGCGGATGGTGTTGGGTTCACTCATGAAGTGAAGCACATCTTCGATTCGTACAGCTGCACCCATGCTAACGAAAAAAAAATTGTTCACATTTTTCTAATGCCTTCTCGACCAGAGGCCAACGCCAAGCATTGTAATCTTAGCAGGCTATCCTGCTATCCTTTTTTTTAGATCGACCGTGTTGCGATCGAGATTGAAACTGGTTTTATTAATTTTTGAACCACTGCCCAATATTGTAAATGAAATACAATTTTATGAAATGGGATCATACTGAATCACGTTCAAGAAAACTCTACCATTCAGTTAACCGTTTACTAGGTGGTGGTAGTTATTTATTCCAGCACTGCAATTATGTTGCGACTGTTTTGTACTAGCCATAGCGTATTCAATGATCACCATTAACCAGCATTTTTTTCAGTCTTTCATTGGTTCTCGTTTCGATCCTGCCGCTTGAAGCATGAGAAACTTTTACACTTTGTATTATGTTTTTTTACCACTTCTTGAATTAAGCAAAGACGTATTTGCTGTTTATCTTATGTCGTATCTTTTCAACTTTTCTATCGATAATAATGCTTATGTAAACGAAGGAATGTTGATATTATATTTACCTTATTTGATTGGTAATTTAACTGAACTCACTCGAAGAAGTTTATCCCTCTATTGTTAACCTAACCAAAGCTATTGTGTTATCATGATTGAAACTTGTTGACTTGAATGAAAGCGTGATCGAAAACATGTTGTGTATCCTTCTCTTCCCTTCATCAACTGCCTATAATGGCAGTTGTATACCACGATGTCGTACTTAATTTTATTCTAACCCAGGCTCATACGTAGTTGATAACTACTCTTACGCAATTGAATTCTTGCATTCCTGGTTACTTTTTGATTGGGTGGGAACGGTGCCCTCGTTACATTTCAAATCCCCGGTACAGACAATCATGAGGCACATGTTTTCATGTGTCTATCTGCAGGGGGTAGGAGCATCACTCCTACTTGGGGGTCAATATTCTCACGTCCCCCCTGACCCGAGTGATTCATGACGAATGCATTTGTTATGTTGTCGCATTGTTGTTGGATTTCTACAGATACAGACACTAGGCTAAATCCCCAGGACGGTGGGTGGCCGACGGCAGGGCGCACCTCACACTCCTCTCGTACACTCACACTACTTAGCCTTTTTGCGCTGAAGGGCCCGGCCGAAAGACCCCGCAACACACGCTCTGGGCCATGAATGCGGTCCGAGGTCAGTGTCAGCAGCAGGGCCCGACAATGTGACCGGTTTACCGCTACCCGAGCTCCCTCCCACCCATGACAATCCCGTTTCTCTACGAAATCCCAAAGGCGGAAAGCACATTCGGATTGTGTAAAGATTCGTCCTTTTGCAACCATTCTCCACGCACGCCTATTCATTGCACGCTCTCTCGCTACCTCCATCTGATGCCTGCTTCACACCATCCATCCATACTTCTGACTCCCTCTAGGCCTACGTCTGCTTGCCTCCGCCTTCATCACCTTTTTTACCAATATCCCTACATCCATCCTCATCATGTGCCCGAACCATCTCAGAACACGCGAATCTAGTCTGTCCTCTAACTCGTTCACCTTCGTCGTTCTAATTAAAACCACGGCGTTGTTGATCGTGTCTCAGCGTCACTCCAACCATGCTACTCAAACATTTCACATCGAAAACATTCAACCTTCTTCTCTCTCCTGCTCTCACGGTCCAAGTCTCAGTTCCGTAAAGCACAGTTGGGGCAACTACTCCATCAAACAACCTTCTCTTTGCTTCCATCTCTACCGTCCTGCAGCTCATTACACACTTCAATCACGCGCGACTTCACCTCAGTTTCCATCAGTTCACTCTACTCCACATGAGTCTAGGTACATGAAACACTTGACTTCCTCTATGAACTCCATTTAATAGGATACTAATTCTGCTCGCATCGACATTCCTCGAACATCTCATTGGTTAGCTCGCAGCTGCCTCCTCTCTCACACTCTGACCAAGTCCGACACTAGCCCACACAACTTCTCAGGATCCACCACCAGTGCCGTGTCATCTACAAACTGCAGCTGACTCAACTGCAAACTCCGCCCATTCGCCACCAACAGTTCTAAGCTCCGACCCAATGCACTCTCGTTCACCTCCCTGACTACTCCATCCATGTAGAGATCGAACAGCCAAGGAGAAATAACGCAACCTCGTCCGAGTCCCACTGCCACTGTGAACCAAGCACTCACCTCGCTCCCCACTCTCACACATGCTCTGCTGCCAACATAGAAACTCTGAACCGCTTTCAACAAATTTCCACCCACTCCATTCAAACGCAGCACTCTCTATAGCGCTTCTCTGTCGACCCTATCGTAGGCCTCTTCCAGATCCATGAAAGCCTAAAACATTATTTCTCCTTGCATGGTACTTTACACAGGCTTGTCTCCCTGCAAAAATCTGATCGGCACACCTTCTACCATTTCTGAAGTCTCATTGTTCCTCACCAATCGCACCATCTAATCCTCTCAATCCCCTGTCTCTAATCCTCTTGATTAGCCCTCTCCCGTACAACTTATAAACAGGCAGCCCACGAGGGAGCCTACATGAGTCAGGCGGGCCAACTCCATCAAGATGCCTTGCCTGCGGTGGCGGCGTCTAGGTCTCCGGCCCCAGCGAAAGTTCCTCAACCCACCATGTTTCATGTCCTCGTCGGTGAGGATTGCGCCTTGTGCGCCATCTCTACGGTGTTGATGTGGACGCAGCCTGTGCGCTGCCCAGCCTTCGGGTCCACCGACACTTCCAAGACACCAGAGCCACGACATATACACTGCGCTGTTTTTCATGGACAAGTGAACAATCCCCATCATTTCTCCCCTACAAGACATTCCTGTTCCACATGAGAGAATCCCTGCACGCGTCGGGTTGGTGCGTTGCAGTGTTGCTGAGAGACATGAACACGGCTGCAAGTTTCAATGTTCTAGTGTCCCACAATTAAAATTATACCGCACGGGTGTCCATTTGTTATCTGCCACACAACCCACAAAATTAATTCAGATAGCAAGAAAAACACTACCCCACCACTAAGCCGGCCACCAATTTTTCGTCTCCCACCTCCCTTTGTCTCAACACGCGCGTGTCAGTGGGTATCGAGGGTTTCGGGCGGTGCGCTGGTGCGGTTTCCACTACTGCAGGTGGAAATTGGGGCTAAGCAACAACAACAACAAGAACTAACAACCGCAGTTACATATAACAAACTGATACCTCTCGAGTTGCAACATTCATATTTATCTCTCTTGTTTTTGTACAACGACATAGTGCAAGAACTGTGCAGCTCAATCGGCACCACGCCCGACAGTCAACAAACACGGATTCAGGAGCCTCACCTGCTATTCGACTATCATTTCTCTACCCCTGCTCAGGCACTCAGTCGCAACACCGTCCAAACTAGGGGCTTTCCCTGCTTTTATAACCTCGACCATTTCTTAAGTAATGTCCGCCACAAGTCTCGTTCCCAAAGCCGGCATCCATGCGCCACCACCAACAGCAACAATGTTTGCCTCTCTGAAATACTCAACATTCATCAACTTATCTTAATACTCAGCCCACCTCATGCGTACATCACCACACATGAACAACAAACGGCCATTTACATCTTTCACCACCTCTTCCTGCCGCCCACGAGGAAGCCTCGTGAGTCAGGCGGACCAACTCTATCAAGATGTCTTGCCTGCGGTGGCGGCGTCTGATACTTCGGCCCCAGCAAACCTCCCTCAACCCACCCTGTTTCATATCCTCGCCGTTGAGGATTGCGCCTTGTGCGCCTTCTCTGCGGTGTTGAAGTGGACGCAGCCAGTGCGCTGCCCGGGCATCAGGCCCACAGACACTTTCATGACACCAGAGCCACACATGTACGCTGCATTGTTTTTCATGAACTAGTGAATAATCCCCATCATCTCTCTCCTACGAAACATCCCTGTTCTACGTGGGTGCGTTGCAGTGTGGCTGTGTCCATGAACACGCTGTCGTTACAATGTTCTGGTGTCCACGATTAAAACTATACCACGCGGGTGGCCTTTCAACTGCCACACAACCCATTAAGTTGATTCAGATAGCAACAAAAAACACTCTACCCCACCACTAAGCCGGACACCCCTTTCTCATATCCCACCTCCCCTTATCTCAACAAGCGCGTGGCAGTGGGTGTCGAGGATTTCGGGCGGTGAGCTGGCGCGGTTTTTACTGCCGCAGGTTGAAAAACCAGGGCTAAGCAACAACAACAACGACCGCCTCTTTCCCACCTTTTCATTTCTCACACACTTACCTTCTTTCCAGAGCATCTTTTGATTCTCAAACATCTGGCACAACCGACATCTTCACTTGGAATCAGCGTCCCTCAAGAGAAGTCAAACCCACTTCGTCTATTCCCTCCTCTTTACTGCTGTCATATGCGACCATCGACCTCGCTCGCAACCATTCCTCATTCGCAGCCCATCCTCCTAAACCTGCCCACATGGCCCACACACCTCACATTTTTCGTACATCTCAACAGCTCATCTCTGAACGCCTCCCATTCTTCCTCAACATTACTCAAGCTTGGTCCTGTTACTCTCATATTCCTCGCTGAACTCCTGCTGGAACTCCTCAGCTCTGCTTGCTACATTCAGTTGGATGGCCCCTAAACTCACATGGCGTCCCATCATTGCAGCTCTGGAGACTTGCTGCAGAAGGTCAACGGGGACTTATCCTTTCGGTAACATTCCTGAAGTTCGGTGCCGACATGTACAGCTGCATGACGTTGTTCAGAGCAATAACATTGACTACGAAGCCGTTGTCTACGGTTCAGCAGCAAAAAACACTCTCGAGCCCCTCTCGATCAATGCAAATAACGCTCCGGCGAGACAAACTTTCACTACAATACTACTTTAAGACTAGAAGCCTGATCAACAATCTAGCGCTCAACCACACCACCAACCTTTCCGATGAACGCCTCTTCGCGGCTATGAAGACTATTTGCCCACCGTTTTTCGTACGCGTGGACAAACTACTGACCACGCTAAACATCAACCGTAAGGCTATTAAGCCCTTATTTTCCTACCGCATTCTTCAAATTGACACCAACATGGATGATCAACCCACCACCGGTCAACCTAGATTTGCAAGTATACCCTAAAGCAACTACTCCAACCAACGCGTACCGACAGAAATTTCTTAGATTACTCGAGGAAGATTATTTAGAGCCCCGCCATGTATACACCGACGGCTTCAAAACCGCCAACGGAGTGGAGGCGGCCGCTGTGTGCGTGTATATTCCACGCTCAGCTACCCTCCCACAAGAGGCCTTTGTGTTCTCTGCAGTGCTTCACCCACTCGAACTGGCCATCTCTATTGCAAAAACAGATCGGCTCTCCAAACACGTCGTATTCTCAGACAGTCTGAGTGCCCTCACCCAGCTTGAAACATTGCACTACGAACATCCCGTTCTACGAAAAATGCAGCACGATCTCTTAGTGATGTCCGAGGCGGGTCAGGCGGTTGAATGCTGCTGGAACCCCGAGCACATGGGAATTTGAGTAAATGAGCTTGCTGACTCGCTTGCTAAACTGGCGTCTACTCACCTAGAACAATTTATCAAAAAACATCACCGGGACTGGTTCCCTAACATAATTCCCATATAACATCCCGATGGAATGAAATGTGGCAACAGAGAAGATAAAAGATGCTGTCAGTCAAACCCTCGGTTGAAGAAAGGGAAACAAAGTTCTTCAACAGAAGAGACCAAGTGTTCATCTAACGCTTGTGCGCGGGACACGCGTGGATAACTCACAACCACCTAATTGATGTAGACATTGGACCAGACGCACCACCATGCCTCTGTTGCCACCAGGTGGCTATTGACGTGAAACACTTACTGATGGATTGCAACGCACTTGCAGCAGCCCGACGTGCAACCTACAAAAATTACTGACCTAACCTACCGAAAAAAAGCTCATCACTTTCGGAAAACATAACGGACTATACGAAGTAGTCTTGACCCTAAACATGTGTACAAGCGAGGTGCTCTCTCCATCCCATAACGCGCAGAGATACCAATACGATTGTGTAGATATAACTCAAAATTTTCCGTTCCTGCGCGCACCAGTATGCGTTTATGTATGCTACAATCCCGCCCTCTCATCAGGCCTACCAACAACCCCTTCTTTAACACGCACTCTTTTCACCTCTTTCAATGCAGGCTCTTCCCTCTGTATTGAACAGATCATCAAATACAGCCGTCTCACAGCTGACAGCAAGATGGCAACACGATGTAGACAGGACCTCCCTGGTGGAGATATTTTCGGGCATCAATGAAAGCAAATGCATTGTAGCCTGCCTTCTAGCAAGGCTTTGTTTGCATTGTGTGACGGTCAGTGATTGAACAGCTTTTTAACATCCCTCCGCTATTTTTTTCACATATTCTCCGCTACTTCGTCGTAGGTTTTGCGCCTTGAAGGGGTCAGCATCTCCAGGGCTAGACCATTAATTATCCTTGTGTCGTTTGGAACAACTCGTGAAGTCTTTGTTGTACCCAATATTTTTTCAGTGGAGAAACTTCAAGTACACCTGTAAGCTGCTATTCTATCAGCCTTTCTCTTTTTCATAGCATTGAATCCATTTTTCTCATGTTTAACTAAACAGCAACTACTTGCTGTCGACTTGTAGACAGGGGTGTTCATCATCATCATCATCATCATCATCATCCTCAATTGTTCCCTCACCTCCCTGCCTAGCAAGTTGCTTTGCTATAGGCTACTGCTGGGGGTACCGGTGGATATGAAGATTTTGAAAACTCATGCAAATATGGAGTGTTTTTAGTTTTTACATGCCTTGTAGCCGGGGCCTTAGAATCGTGCTACCGTATCCACCGCGTGTCGTAAAAGGCGACTAAAGGGGCGCCCCGTAGCCGGGAGTAGAATCGCGCTACCGCAACCCCCAGCGTGTCGGAGACGACAAAACGGGGCGGAGCGAAG
>SDVV010001965.1:0-24106 GCA_016164225.1 Gammarus roeselii
GGGTAAACCAGTGAAAACTGTGGGCCCTGCTGCTGACGACGGTTCCTCGGTACATTCGGGACCCAGAGTGTAAATTGAGGGGCTACCGGCCGGACCCTTTAGCACAAAAGGGCTAAGTGGTGTGAATGTGAGCGTGTGAGGGTGTGAGGTGCGCCTTGCCGTCGGCCACCCCCCTTTCTGGGGGATGCGGCCTAGTGTCTGTATCTGTATCTGTCGTCGGAGGAATCTTCGTCCCATGGCCTTTTGATTTTCGGGTTATTGGACCTCTCCTCGTAGTCGACCGAGGCAGCATCCATCGCAGTGCTTTCCTGGGCACTGGTGGATTCATCACTTGGGGCACCCGCCTCTATTACGAGGGCGGTCGCTGGGCTGGTTGTGGTATTGTTAGTACTAAAGAGGGGTGTTGGGGTCATGGTAATAGTTTATGTTAACTGTACGCGAGTATTGTCTGATGGGGTTGACTTGGTTGTGGATTCAACTGCTTTGGCGTAATTTAAATGAGGGCAGTTTGGGATTTCGTCGAAAAGATTTGGATGGCTTGTTTTCGTGTGACTCTGCGATCATTTTGTATGATTGTCATTGCTTTTTGGTCCATCTGCTTTGGGCAATCGCGGTCGCCTGCCACATGGAGGCATGAGAAGTGGTAGCATTTAGGTTGGCGGGCTATGCAGTTCTTTTGGTCATGCTCACCGGCGCATCTCTTACAGCGTTGGGGTATGTATGGCTGGCAGTATTTGATGACGTTGTCGTATTCCAGGCATTTTTTGCACATTGCAGGCCATGTCGCCACTGGGTAAGTTTTTGTTTTTCCCTGTTCGCCCGAGATTGCCATGAATTTCGGTGTCACGTCCTGGGAAAGTGATTTGGTATGCGGTGGTATGGATGTTTCGTGGTTTAATCCATTTTGCTAGGGAAACGTTTGTAATTCCATAATCCTCTGCTAAACCTGCAGCAAAAGCGCTAAGGTCAGTTTTGGGAGTGTAGTTGGAAGTGTATATAATTCGTCTTGTAGCATTGAAGAACGGATGTATTTCAACAATTACTTTGTGTTCGTCTAATCTGTTAATCTTTTGTAAAGCATTGCTTTGCCCGATATTAACGACGTGAGCCAGATACTTCTTTCCCTGTCGGTTTATGTTTATCGGTCCACCTCCCCGTTGTTTGGAGAGCGAGTACATCATGGTGAATGGGTTCATTGAGGGAGCAACTTCGTTTGCACCGCTACGTACAAGCGTTGTGAGGAAGTGGGTAGGGAATGATGCTGATCTTCTCTCCTGGGTGGGGGGGTCAGCCTGAAGGGAGCGAATCGCGGCCGCAGGCTCACGTCGCCCGACTTGGTGCTCAGTATGGTATTGCAGGATCTTTCTCTCAGTCTTTTCCTGGGGACAGTCTTCGCGAGCCATAGGGTGGCCGTTGACTTTGCAGTAAAAGCAGTGAGGTTCTTCGGATGGGCACGACAAGGGATCGTCTCGCTTATCGTGGTCGTCCTGGGAGCAGTGTGAGCATCTTTCTTTACAGTTACAATTTTGGCTCGTGTGTCCGTATTTCTGGCATTTATAGCATCGCATTGGACGTCTTTCGAAGGGTGTAACATTAGTTTTGGCGTCAAAGAAAGATATGTCTATGTAGTTAGGTGGGGTGGGGCAATTGAATTCAAGCAGAAGGGCCGTGGTGGTGTTTCTTCTTGGTTTGATTTTTGGTGCGATTTTCGCTCCAACTATACACTCCTCGTTTTGGACGAGTACGGAGATGAATTCGTCTGCTTCATCACTCTGGAGATCCTCGATGTAAATCAGGCCTGAACTCATGGAAAAAGTTGGGTTTGGTGTGATTTTGCAAGGTTTTTCGCATATTCTGTTTTTGGCGAGTATGGTGCCACTTTCAAGTTTTGTGTCCACTATAATGGTGAAGCTATCGCCACCGCTTGCGGTGATGCTGAGAATTGGACGGCCAGTCATGGAGCCCAGTTCTTCTCGTAGTTTATATGGGCAAATATCCGCTCTGTCATTGACATCGAATGTAATTTTCAAGTGTTCGGAGAATTTAGGGCCGTTGTTGAATAGGTTGTGGTCATCAAATCGTGTGTATTGTCTCCTCTTAGTGTTTTTGGTGTTCGGGCATTACGAGTTTCGGCTGGGAGGTGAGCAATGTTATCGGAGAGGTCAGAGGCGGAAGCACACGAACAGGTTACGGGTTCCCTGGCCTCTATCCTCTTTATCAGCTCATCCAGTCGGGTATTCATAGTTGCACAAAGGTTCTCGAGTTTAGTGAGGCATTCGCCGACTTCACTGGAGGGCACCGAGCAGTCCTCTGTCTCCAGCTCGGGAAGGCCCATCATTTTGCATATCTTGCCCAGAGTATTCTGCATTCCGGTTATATTCGCGTCCAGCTTCGAGACGCGTTCTTCGTGTCGTCGATTACGACCTGAGTCAGGTCTCCTGTCGATGAGGAACTTTTGAGGGGTTCGTCTGTCTTTCTGGTAGACTGGTTTGAGTGCGCCGCTCTGGAGGGGCCGTCAGCCCTCTCTGATAGGGCATGGTCTTGCCCATTGTTTGATCCCCGGCTTCTACCCGGGGTTCTGAGTAATGAAGGTGGGGCCTTCTTTAAATTTATTTCTATTGTATATAGGAATATATACACTAACTTACCTTCTTTAAATTTATTTCTATTGTATATAGGAATATATACACTAACTTAATCCTTAAATTTTTTCTTGAAATTAATCTGAATTCTTTAAAAAAAAAATCATGATTTTTTGTTTTTATAAGATATTTAAAAAAAAATAGTTTTTTTTCTTCAATTTCAATTGGTTTCGATTATAAATTCACAAACCCCGGTGTCAGTGGGGGGCTCACCTCTTTGTGCACCAAGGGGGGGATGTAGATACAAACTGAAAGGGGGACGGTGGAGGGATCTTTCAACTCAAAACGTATTTACACAAAGGGACAAATTATTATTGGTGGATAACGAGGGCACAACGGGAAGGCGGGTGAGCCTGGGATACCCCCAGGGGGTATCCCTCTGAGGTGCCTTATTGCTCTCGCTCTAAACAGATGATAGTCGATCTCTCCAATTTAGTTGAAAACTTTAATTTTAACTTTTACGAGACGATATTTGTCTCGGGGCGATATTCGGCTTAGAGCGGTGACCGGCTCTTATTTTGATACAACAAAAAAAAAGGAGCTTCTATACCCTGGAAACTTTGGAACTTGGACGCGAAGAACAGTATGCAATGTTAATTTCAAACTCAGTTAGTCGTCCGTCATTGGTTACGAAACTGCCTCTGCGCAAAGCTAACTGACCGGAATTCAATGAAGGTCCCTCTCTTGGCCGGCAGCTCTATCTTGGCCATGTAGCCCAGGCAAAAGTTAATAAACTCTTGCAACTTCTTCTCTCCAATGTGGGAAGAAATGTCCTGCAATGTAAAGGTGAAGAAATTGTTAGCGTTTCTATTTGGACTTATTCAAGATATGATTCACCATCGAAAGATTCAACATAGGCACCATGCCACTACATTTGGGTTTAGTTCAGGAATATATAGAGTCAACCTTCCCATGCCATAACGCCGCCTCTAAATTTGGATTAGGTTTAGGAATAAGAAAAGTCAACATCCCGCTGCCATTACCATCAGCAAGATTAAAACCTGCAATGAGGTTTATAGTTTGTCTTGGTCACCCTCCTAGGCATCTGTTAGATTCCCGGGCCGCACAGAGTCACGGCCCAACCAGCGGGGGGAGGGTGAACACTGTTATTTCTCTTCAGACTCCCCTCTTCGATTTGATTTGATCCTCAGTTCCAACAGAGCCTCAACGCGAGTCATAATAGGCTCCCTCATAAGGCTCGATGATCATGGATTCCAGTAGGCTCGCATGCCTCAATTTGCGAGAAAAAAATACAACGCTTTTAAAGTTGGAAAAAGTTGAAAATTGTAGCAATGTCAGACGCACGCTGGTGTGCATTAGAAAAACGCTCAGACGAAACGGACCTCCGCTCCCAATCACTTAGAACTTGAAGACTAATATAAGCGCACGCTAGTGCGTACAGGTAGCATCGTCGAGACTAGTACAAGGTTTACAGCTACACGGAAAAAGTCAGCTCCGACAGCAACGCAAGACGACCTAGACCGCCACGCGGTCCAGGTCGACCACAGTACGTCTCGTTTATTCAGGTAAGATCCAGACGGAACGAATCTTCGCCTCCAATCATTTAGAACTTCAAGAGTAATATGTACGCAGGCTAGTGTACACAGGTATCATCGTTGGGACTGGTACAAGGTTTACGGCTATACGGACAAAGTCAGCTCTGACAGCAACGCAACACAATGTTTACAGCTACGCGGTTTAGTAAAGTAGAGGTTCAATTTAGTTATTCAAGTAAAATAAAGACTCAGACAAAACGAATCCCCGCCTCCAACCACTCAGAACTCCAGGATTATTATGCACGCGCGCCAGTGCGCACAGATAGTATCGTCGAAATTGGTACAAGGTCTATGGCTTCACGGATTAGATCAACTCCAACCAAAACGCGTCACAAGGTTTATAGCTACGCAGTCCAGGTCAACCCAAAAACTACATATGGTCCGTGCACGCGCGAGCGAGCACAGACTGAAGTAAAAACACATATTCACAAAATCACAAACAGAAACTCCCGCACAAATTCACTACCATTTTATATTATACATGACAAAATTGTGGATCGTGAAGAAAGTAAGGGCAGGTTTGTCACGGGCAGAAAAACTGCTCGGATTATTGATTTCGCACTCATTGTTTAAGGGGATAGGGTGGGGAGGCAGGAGTATCTTGGGTCCTAATAGAGCATGACGAATCCCGGAGGGTAACCCAAGTCTCCGGGTCTTCCGAAGCTCCCCGGGTCCCTCGAAACCCCTCGTCTCGGCTCATCTCAGCTTGTCTCGAATCATTTCGGCCAGTCTCGGCTCGTCGCGACCAACTCGACTCGCCTCAACATGCTATGACTGATTTCGACGCACCTCGACAAGCCCAGACGCGACCCTTGCCCTCTGCGCCAGAAATCCGAGGACTGTAGTAGTAGTAGTTGCTTCCGTTTTCCACCGGAGTCCCAACGCGAAGTTAGTGCAGACTCCCCCGTAGGGCAATGGAAGAGTAGCACAGTAGGTGCAGAGTAGATTAAGAGTAGGATCAACGTAGACACAGTAGGTTTAACGCAGGTACAGAGTTGGTCTAACGCAGATACAAAGTAAATTTGACAGATACAAGTGAATAGAGTAGGTTTATTACAGATACGAAATAGGTCTAACGCAGATACAGAGTAAGCTAACGCAGATACAAAGTAAATTCAACATAGATACAAATTAAATTTAACATATATACTGAGCAGGTTCAACGCAAACACTGAGTAGGTTTAGCGTAGAGTGGTAGCAGCCCCCTCCGTTCTCCACCGGAGCTCCAACGTGCTGTCACCGAGTGCTTCTCCTTAGGGCACGACGATCCGTTGATTCTGCCCCGCTTCGCGCACGAGAAGTTAAAATTCTCAATTAATACGCAGGGAGGACAGCAAGTTCGGGATCAGAGATGATTCAGACTTCGTTACTTTTAAAGGGTTCAAATAAGCCTGTGTGCTTTCCGAAAGCGATCCGTTTTTTTCGATGTTCCGCTTCTGTGAGCAGGCGTTACACGTTGCACGTGAGGCTCAAGAAGGCTCGTCGGGCTGCTGCGAGTGCATCACAATCCCCAAGTAAGTGTTTCACGCTGATTGCCACTTGGTGGCAACAGGGGCATGGTGGTGCGTCCGGTCCCATGTCTACGTCCATTAGGTGGTTGTGAGTTATCCATGTGTTTCCCGTGCATAGACGATTAATGAACACTTGGTCTCCCCTACTAGAAGACCTGGTGTCCCACTCTCCCACGGATGTATTAACTGCAAGCCTCTTTTGTCCACTCTGTTGCCAAGAGTCGTCCCATCGTGATGTTATACGTGAGTTGATGACTGGGAACCAGTCTCGGTAGAGTATAGAGATGAATTGTTCATGCTGGGTTGACGCCCGTTTACCGAGGGAATCTGCGCCTTCGTTTCCTCTTATTCCCGGTTGTCCAGGGATCCAACAGAACTCTAACGCCTGGCCGGCCTCGGATATCGTGAAGAGGTCGTGTTGCATTTTTCTAAGGGCAGGGTGATTAAAGTGCAGAGTTTTCAGCTGGATGAGAACACTCAGACTGTCTGAAAATATAACACTTTTGGGGAGACGATCGCTTTACGTAATGGAGATGACCAGTTCGAGTGCGTGTAGCTCTGCAGAGAATATAGAGGGCTCTTGGGGTAGGGTGGCCAAACGCAAGGTCCCTCCGCCTATGACGGCAGCTCCCACTCTGCTCGATGTTTTGGAGCCGTCAGTGTACATATGACGGTGCTCAGAGTTTTGTTCATCGAGTAGTCGTGAGAATTCTCGGCGGTACGTGTTGGTTGGGGTTGTTGCTTTGGGGTTCGTCTGCAAATCTAGATTGACCAGTAGTGGGTTGATCATCCACATTGGTGTGTTGATATGGAAGAATTCTATAGGAGAATGAAGGCTTGATTGCTTTGCGCCTGATGTTCAGCGAGGTCAGTATGTTGTCCACGCGTAGAGAAAAGGGTGGGCATATGTTCTTCTTAGCCGCAAAGAGACGTCTAACAAGAATAATTGTTACGTCACTGAGTGCTGGGCTATTGATGTAGCTACTCGTCTTAAAATAGTCCTGCAGTGAGAGTTTGTCTCTCCGGAGCGGAAGAGGAAGCTTGTTAGCAAGCTCGTTCAGGGATTCGATGGGTGTGGAACGGAACACACCGGTTGTGATACGCGGGGCGTTATTTTCTATAATGGAGAGAGGTTCAAGGGTGGTTTTGGCTGCTAAACCGTAAACTATTGCTCCACAGTCAATGCACGAGCGTATTAATGTTCTGAATAACGTCATGCCGGTGTCCATATCAGCTCCAATTTTGAAGGCTGTCACAGAATGGATAAGTCCGGTTGTTTTTTTTGCAGGGAGTCTCCAGGGCTGCAATATGAGGTCGCCATGTGAGTTTAGGGCCCCACACAAGACCGAGGAATTTTATTGATTCCTCGTATAATAGCGGAGTGTTGTTTAGAGTCAGGGCTGGCTTTAGGTGTAAGCCGGACACAAGAGTAAAGTGCATGCTTTTCGTTTTGGAAGGCGAGAATCGGAATCCGTTCAAAATGGAAACCATGTGTTCTTCTCGGACAAATGCCTGTCTAACGTCAGATTCCAGTATTCAAGGTGGTCCGTCGTAGAGTGGCGTTTGCGGCCGCCACACTGGATGCTGTACAGGCCTGCATGCATATCAAGGTAGTCGACAAGACGCGTCATTATCATTCTTTCCATGGTCTTGCTGAGGACGTAAGAGCGATGGGGAGATCGTTATGTGGGTCACGTTGGAATTTCCCGGGTTTGAGTATTGGGATAATTATGGATTCCCGCCATTGATTGGGAAAAAATGAGTTTGAGTACAGTGTTGAACACTTTTAATAAGTGCTCACGGGCGCCATCTGGGAGATTTTCGATCATGTTGATGTGTACCCGGTCTGGCCCAGGTGAAGTTTCAAGTGTATGGTCTAGAGCGCTCTGTAGTTCGTAGAGGGAGAAAGGTTTGTTGTAGGCCTCTTCGTTTATAGAAGTAAAGTCAAGATGTACGCGTTCTCGCAAGTCCTTCCCCCTTCGGAAAGCAGCCGTGTAGTTTGTTGATTGCGAGCTAGTTTATTTGCAATTTCCGCGTGGGATGAATAAGGATGTTAATAGGTCGCTCGGGTTTTCCCTGAATACGTCGAATTTTTTCCCACACCTGGGAGATGAGGGTGTTTCGATTAATAATATTGACTAATCGAGCCCAGCTTTCACGTTTCTTTTCCACTAAAA
The DNA here is from genome assembly GCA_016164225.1 of Gammarus roeselii. Taxonomy (NCBI): domain Eukaryota; kingdom Metazoa; phylum Arthropoda; class Malacostraca; order Amphipoda; family Gammaridae; genus Gammarus; species Gammarus roeselii. Next base: position 7,887 of record SDVV010001965.1, read on the forward strand.
GTTTTCGGTTTACAGCAGATGCCTTTTTTCCACGCTACTCGATTACTGGGAGACCGTGTGCGTCGGTAGGCATGGTTTAGCTTTTCACGCTTATCTCTTGCTTTTACACCTATCGGCACCACCATGGTTTTGGGAAGAAGATTGAAGGGGCACATTGGGGAATGCTTGCCTCGGCTGCAGCTTGAAACTTTTCGTATAGTTGGGCGACAATTTCGTGTTCCAAAATGTTTCCGGGGATGTTGTCCATATCACTCCACGCGATGTATGCTGAGTATTCCAACCAGCTGGCTCTCCAGTAGTTGAATCGGAGTTCTAGTGGGGCAGGGTTTCTTGTTTGGTTAGTAAGAAGCGATAAGATGACTGGGTTATGGTGTCTGTCGTGTGTTGAAGGCCAAACTCCCCAAACGAGTTGGGGTGCCAGAGTGGGGGAGCATATGGTTGATTTCGATGGCAGTTTCACTTTCGGGGGTGTTTCGGGTGGGTTGTCCGTCGTTGAGAAGGACCAGGTTGTGAGTGTTTATGGTGTTAGCCATTATCACTTCTCTGGGGTCTGTTCTCACGCATCCCCATGTTTCATGGTAGCTGTTGAAGTCTCCAAGGAGGAGTATTGGTGAGGGCAGTTGATTTAGCAATCCGGTCAATAGTGCTTCCGAGAGGTCATGGCTTCTTGATGAGTAGATGGATACCACTGTTATTGGCCTTGAGACGCATTTCTTGATGGCGAAAGCTTGGAGTTCTGTCCCCAGGGGAAGGGAAAGGTGAGGTACACTTTGGTGGATCATGAGTGCCACTCTGCCGTGAGCAGTCACGTTGTGGCCTTCGCGGCGGTGTATGATATATTGGGGGATTCTGAAGGTGGCGGTCTCTCGGAATTTGCTCTCTTGGAGGCCTATCACCAAAGATTTATGGGTGGCGATTAGGAATAGTAATTAGTCTTTCTTGTTTCCGAGTTCCTGGCAGTTCCACTGGAGTATTTCGGTGTTCATTTTGAAGGCTGTTCGCACTCTGACCTTGATGACCTCGAGTGGCCGTGTGAATAGCTGGAGCTTTTGTGGTGCTCGTGTTTTTGAGTTTGCCCAGGGGTTCCGGGTCGGGAGTGTTCACGGGAGTGTCTGCCTTAGATGGAAGGTGGTCTGATGTGGTTGCAGCGGTCGCGGGTGCGAGTGCTCTTGTGGGAAGACGAGGGTGTGGGCTCTTTGTGTTTGCTTTGTGAGAGAGTGCGCTCTTCTTTTGTGGTAGCCTTTTTTTCTGTGTGGGTGGTTATGTGGAGTGCGTGGAATTTGGGCCAGGTAAGATAAATGGCGACTAAAAGGGCGCCCCGTAGCCGGGAGTAGAATCGTGCTACCGTAACCCCTGCGTGTCGTAAGAGGCGATTTAAAGGGGCGGAGCGCAGGGGCTAGGAATCTAGTTGTCTGTAAACCCCTTCCTCAAAGACGGCAAGACGAGCGGGGGGAGGAGAGGCTCACGTCTCTCCGAACCCTATTGTTAGGGTCGCTGAATGTGATTTGATTTGATGAGGGAGATTGGTGAGATGTTTGTGAGGAGGAAGTATGACGAGCTGGCGCTGAGTGAGACGTAAGTGAACGGTAAAGGAGAATGGGAGTTTGGTGTGATAAGTGGAAGAAAGTCTGGTGTGGAGGAAGTTTGGGCACGAGAAGGTGTGGTTTTGATATTGAGTGATCGGTTGGCTAGTAGCTTTACCGAGTGGAAGGAGGTGTCCTCAAGATTGATGTGGGTGAAAGTTAAGTAAGGCGTATGAAGATGGGTATTTGTGAGTGCTTACGGACCTGGCAGCGAGAGAAGTGAAGAGGAGAGGGAGCAATTCTGGACTGACCTGAGTGAGTGTGTTGAGAGTTTTGGAGGTAATTTCAATATAGTTGTACTGGGTGACCTCAATGCGAGAGTTGGAGATGTAGTGGTGGAGAATGTGATAGGAAGGTATGGCGTTCCCGGTAGAAATGACAGTGGAGAAAACCTGATAGGTCTGTGTATGGAACAAGAGTTAGTGGTCGGGAACAGTTTGTTCAAGAAGCGTGATATCCACAAGTACACATGGGTAAGGATGACCCATGGTGTAGTCGTGGAGAGAGCACCGGTGGATTTTATGCTGATATCGAGCAGAGTGGTGGGGAGGCTGCTGGATGTGCGGATGTTGAGAGGGGAGGGTGGAGGAGTGTCTCACCATCTGCTGGTGGAAGGTAGATTAAGAGTGGAGCAGAAGTCCGAAGGCAACAAACGAGTGGGAGGAGGAAGAGAAGTAGTAAAATTGAGTGGACTGAATGTGAAAAATAGAGCCGAGGAGTTCCAGCAGGCGTTAAGGGAAGAATATAACAACATGAGAGGACAGGACCTGAGAGATGTGGAGGAAGCATGGGAGACGTTAAGGGATGCGTTGCTGAGATATGCGAAGAAGGTGTGTGGTGCGCTCCGTGTGGGCAGGTGCAGTAGGAAAGATCACGAGTGGTGGGACGAGGAGGTTAAACTGGCGGTGGCACGGAAAACAGGAGCGTTTGAGGAGTGGTTGCAGGTGAAGTCGGTGGTAGCTTATGAAAGCTACAAAGAGCGGAGAAGTGAGGTGAAGCGGGTGGTGAGGAGAGCCATAAGTGACGCTGATGCCCGGTGGGGCAGATGGTTGTGCCAGAATTTTGAGGAGAACAAAAAGATGTTCTGGAAAGAGGTGAAGAGGGTGAGAAAGGGAGAGACCGGAAAGGAGGAAGTGGTGAAGATGAAAATGGCCAGTTATTGTTGGAAAGTGGTGATGTACGGAAGAGGCGGGCCGAGTATTTTGATGAGTTGTTGAATGTCGAGGATGACAGAGAGACTGACATTGTTGCTGTGGAAGGTGGTGCTCGGATGCCAGTTTTGGGAGGAAGACTTGTGGCGGACATTAACAGGGAAGAGGTGCAGGAGGCGGTGGACGTGATGGAAGCAAGGAAAGCCCCTGGTTTGGATGGCGTTGCGACCGAGTGCCTGAAGAAGGGTGGAGTAACGATTGTCAAATAGTTGGTTAGGTTTCTGAACTTGTGTTTTGCGGCAGGCGTGGTACCGAGTGAGTGGCGCAGTGCCTGCATTGTTCCGCTATATAAGGGCAAAAGAGATAAAAATGAATGCTGCAACTCGAGAGGTATCAGTCTGTTATGTGTGGTTGGTAAGTTGTACGGGAGAGTGCTGATCAAAAAGATTAGAGACTGTACGGACTGTGCAATTGGAGAGGAACAGTGTGGCTTTAGGAGTGGTAGAGGGTGTACCGATCAGATTTTTGCTGTGTGACATGTCTGTGAGAAGTACCTTGCCAAAGGAAAGGATGTGTTCTGGGCCTTCATGGATCTGGAGAAAGCATACGACAGGATTGACAGGGAAGCGCTGTGGAGGGTGTTGCGTTTGTATGGAGTGGGCGGACATCTGTTGAAAGCGGTGCAGAGTTTCTCTGCTGGCAGCCGAGAATGTGTCAGAGTGGGGAGCGAGGCGAGTGATTGGTTCACAGTGAAAGTGGGACTGAGACAAGGCTGCGTGATGTCTCCCTGGCTGTTCAACCTCTATATGGATGGAGTGGTCAGGGAGGTGAACGCGAGTGTGCTGGGTCATGGCTTGGAACTCTTGGAAGCGAATGGGCGAAGTTTGAAGTTATGCCAGTTGCTATTTGCTGATGATACGGTCTTGGTTGCGGATTCAGAGGAGAAGCTATGTAGGCTAGTGTCTGAGTTTGGTAGAGTGTGTGAGAGGAGAAAGCTTTGAGTGAACGTGGGGTAATGAGATGCTCGAGGACTTCGATGCGAGCAAAATTAGTGTCAATCTAAATAGAGTGCTCTTGGAGGAAGTTCAGTGTTTCAAGTATCTGGGCTCCCATGTGGAGATAACTGAACCAGTGGAAACTGAAGTGAAGGCGCGAGTGGAGGAGGGATGTAAAGTGTTGGGTGCACTAAAGAGTGTAATGAGCTGTACGGCGTTGGGGATGGAAGCAAAGGGAGGGCTGTATGAGGGTGTTGTTGTCCCAATTGTGCTCTACGGAGCTGAGACTTGGGGGTGAGAGTTGAGGAGAGAAGAAGGTTGAATGTTTTCGAGATGAAATGTTTGAGGAGCATGGCTGGTGTAACGCTGAGAGACCGGATCACCAACGAAGTGGTTCGAATCAGAACAGGGATGTTATGAAGTTGAAGGACAGAGTGGATTCGCGTGTTCTGAGATGGTTCGAGCTCATGGAGAGGATGGATGAAAGGAGGTTGGTGAAAGGGGTGATGAATGCGGAGGCGAATGGTTGCGGGCCTAGAGGTAGACCAAAGTTTGGGTGGATGGATGATGTGAAACAGGCGTTGGGAAGGAGAGACATGAATGTGGAGGTGGCGAGAGAGCGTGCAATGAACAGGCGTGAGTGGAGAATGGCTGATTTTGACCCTGCTCTGATGGGCTTTCCCGTCCTTGGCATCCGGTTGTCGGAATGATCGTGGGTGGGATGGGGGGGCATTATGACGCGGCGTGGGTAAACCAGTGAAAACTGTCGGGCCCTGCTGCTGACGACGGATCCCCGGACTGCATTCGTGACCCAGAGTGTATGTTGAGGGGGAACCGGACGGACCCTTTAGCACAAAAGGGCTAAGTTGTGTGAGTGTGAGGGTGTGAGGTGCGCTTTGCCGTCGACCAATTCCCTTTCTGGGGGATGCGTCCTTGTGTCTGTATCTGTACTGATCTTTTTGCTCCGTGGCACCTGGGTATCGAAGGCTTCTTCATCTCTTTGCCTTTTCGTTTTTTTAGTAGTGAGCCTTGCTGCGTGGTCGACTGCGGGGACGCATCCATCTCGTCGTCCTCCAGGTCTTGGTATAAATCATTTCTAGGACTGTGCGTCTCTGGTGCGGGGGCACTGCAGCCAGGTAGAAGTGCTCGGGTCTTGTTACGATGTCGTTCGGATGATGTGTGGATGTCGCCGGGGGAGTTTGGTTGTATTGTCGATTTGACTGCTTTGACATAATTGAGACGGTTTGGGTTATCGTTTTTCCAGATTTGGATGGCTTGTTTCCGGTAAACTCTGCGTTCGTTTTGTGTGATTGTTATTTCTTTTTGGTCTATGAGTACTGGGCAGTCGCGGTCGCGTGCCTCATGGAAGCATGAGCAGTGGTAGCATTTAGGGTGGCGGACTGAGCAGTCTTTTCGGTCGTGCTCGCCAGCGCACTTCTAATCTTGCAACGTTGGGGTGTATGTGGCTGGCAGTATGCGATGACGTGGCCGTATTCGATTTTTTTTTTGCATATTGGGGGCCAGGTTGCAACTGGGTAGGCTTTGGTTCTTCCTTGTTCACCCGGGATTACTATGAATTCCGGTGCGTCGTGTCCCGGGAAGGTAATTAGGTATGTAGTAGAACTTGCATTACGTGATTTTATCCATGTTGATTGACGGACTTCGGTAACTCCGTAGTCTTCAGCTAGACCTTCAGCAAAAGCACTAAGGTCGGTTGTAACGTGTAACGGGAGGTGTATATAATTCGTTTGGTATCGTTGAAGAACGGATGTATTTCAACTGTAACTTGGAGTTTGTATACGTGGGTAATCTTTTGCATAGCGCTATTTTGCTCACGTTCTGTGACGTAGGCTAGATATTTCTTTCCCTGTCGTTTTTTTCTTTCGGTTTTCCTCCTAGTTGTTCGGCAAGTGACTTCAACTTTGCTTGCACCACTTCCGTTGAACGTTATGGGGAAGTGGGTGGGAAATGGTGCAGATCTTCTCTCCCGGGTAGGAGGGTTATTTTGGGAAGAGCGCATCGAGACTACAGCCTCTCGTCGCCCGACCCCATGATCTATCTGGTATTGGAGGATCGCTCTCTCCTTCTCCTCCTCTGGGCAGTCTCTGTGTCCGGTGGGGTGTCCGTTTACTTTGCAATAAAAACAGTGCCGTTTCTCGGACTGGCACGACTGGGGATCTTCCCGTTTGTCGTAGTCGTCCTGGGAGCAGTATGAGCATCATTGTTTACCTTCACAGTTTCCTCTCGTGTGTATGTATTTCTGGCATCTATAACATCGCATTCGACGTCTCTCAAATGATGTAACCTTAGTTTTGGTGGCGCAGAAGGGAATGTCTAGATATTATGGTGGAGTAGGGCAGTTGAATTTTAGTATTAGAGATGTGGTAGTCTCTCTCCATGGTGTGATCTCCGGCGCGACCTTTGCTATGACAACGCAGTCTTCGTATCGAACGAGTCCAGCGATGTACTCCTCGATTTCCTCCTTCGGGATATCTTCAACGTAGATCAAACCTGAACTTGTAGAGAAAGTCGGGTGTAGCACAATTTTGCATGGCTTTCCACAGAGTGTTTCTGGAGAAAATCGTGTCAATTAGAAGTTTTGTCTCTACTCTGATGGCAAAGCCCTTCGTCGCTGCTGGTGGCGACGCTCAGGATTGGGCGGCCAGGCAAACAGCCCAGCTATTTTCGCAGAGTATATTGACAAATATCCGGCCTGTCGTTGGCGTCGAACGTGATCTTCATGTGTTCGGAAAAGGTATGACTATTGTTGAACAAGTTGTGTTCATTGAATGGCGTGTATTGCTTCCTCCTGGCAGCCCTTGGAGCTCGGTTGGGGTTTTTGTATGGTGACGAGTTGTCGAAGTTGTCTACGGACGTAGAGGTGGAGGTATTTGTGTAAGTTGCGGGTTCTTTAGTTAGTTTGTTCTTTATTAGTTAGTGGAAATGGAGGAAAATGGTCTTGACATGACCCTCGAAGTCTAGTTAGACGGTCATCAATTGTGCTAGGTTCTGCGACGAAAACTTCTGCTTCCTGTTCAGAGAGGCCGGTTGCTTGGCTTAGCAGATTCAATATTTCCTGGACGTTCTTGGTCAACTCGTCTTGTCGGCCGTCCCTCCGGTAGTCTTCCGCTGAGGTGGCGATGGTCATCTTGGAGAGGCTGATGTTCTTGGCCATTGGAATCTGGGTCTTCGGCACTCTGTAGGGGATGCTGGTCCTTCCTAAATGGAGTTTCTTTTTACTCCCCGTCGGCCACCAAGTACGCGCCAGCGGCCAGGGGGCTCACTCTTGCTGGCCTATTTGCTGGCTATAGTGACTTAACCAGTTAACGTTACACGACCATAAATATAAAAGCAAAACAAACGTGCGGTTCAAGGTCCCAGCACAAACTAGGGACCAGCCTGTACTGTGAAGGGGGCTCAGTAGCTGTTCAGCACAGGGCGTTTACGAACGTCGACCCTTGCCATCTGCGCCAGTAATCCGCGGACTGTAATGGTTAATTGTTCTTCTCCAGCATTTCCCATATATACATTTTTCTGTGTAAGGGTTTTACAGCGTGGGAAGAGGGAAGCAGGGGTCCCAGGGTTCAGATGGGCCTAAAGCGAGTCCCAAAATTTATCGGGGGGATCCCAACAGGTCTCAAGGGTGTCCCGAAGGGCCCCGGAAGGGTCCAAGTGGGTCTTCCTAAATCCTCCTTGCCTTCCAAGTCCCCCGAATCCCGAGTGTCCCACGAGTTTCCCCCATTCCCGGGTCGCCTAGTCTCAACCAGCCTCGGTTCGTCTCGACTCGTCGCCTCGACTCGCCTCGTCCCCTCCACGCACAGTGCCATTCAAGACTTCCACTCTCTAAGATCAACATCAACATTATTTCACCATTTAGCCATCAAAATGCCTAGCTGTGCTCGGACAATTATTAGGCACCCGGGAGAGCGCAAATTTTCCCACCGTAGGTTGGACTATACTAACTGACACACCGCATAGTCCACCTAGGGCCCCTGCAGGCTTCTAACGATACATAATCATGTAACTAATCCAAAACAAATCACCATGAAAAAAGGGCACAGACAAATGACAGAACCTACGAAATAAAAAATATTAAAATAATGTGTTATTGATCTATAAAATGAATAATCATCCATCCACCCCAAAACTCCCTTCTTCTTCCCCCATCACTATCTCTTCTTTCCCCCCCCCATCCTGATTTGCTCAACTTTTATTTACCTCATTTGCATATTTTGTTTAGTTCAATTTTCCCTTCAACTTGTCTCTGACTCCTTCTTAACAACTCTCCTAATAGTCGTTGCACACAAATACACACAAACACACGTGCACGCACACACAGATATTGCACACTCAAACATACGCATACCAGTTCTAACTATTCTCCTTTCAGGTGGAAAATAATAATAGCCAGGTTGTGCTCTTTTTTTCATGCAACCTTTTCTGCAACTATTCTTTCTTCTTCTTCTTTCTATTCATGCTGTTCTCACGCGTGAAATTCCCTACACCTAGTGTAGATCTCATTCATGGGATCCTCGTTTTCTGTCTCTTCAACATCATCCTCATCAGCAGGTGTTGGAGCGCATAGCCTGACACCTTAAGGACTACAGCGAATCCTTGGGGCTCTGAAGCAGAGTAGGTAGTGTGAAAATCCTCTTTACTGCTCCGGGAGCGCTGGGACCAAATGGCCTCAGCACTTTAAGAGTTCGTGTACCTCCTGTGGCACCCATTCATACCATAGACGTTCGCCGCGTAAAGGACTTTCACTTTGCGCGGTAGTAAACGTAACTCGATACTCGTTGCACGTCCACTTCTAGTAATGATTAGGCAATGTCTAGCCCATCTCAGAGATGCAAGTGAAAAACCGGTCTGTTGTTGAACAAAGTGGTGGTCTGCAAGGTGTAGACCATTACAAAGAACACAATCCATACCTAACTGCCTGTTGAGGAGCGAAGTGCTGGTCAAATAGGCGTAGCCCACCTCAAAAAATACAAGCCTGACCAACCTGCCTGTTGAAGAGCAAAGTGTTGGTCTGCATGGTGTAGCCCAACTCACATAATGTGAGCCTCACCAACCTGCCCGCTGATCAGCAAAGGGGTGCTCAGCAAGGTTTAGCTCACCTCAAATCATGCGAGCCTGACCAGCCTGCCTGGTGAGCAAAGTGATGGTCAGCAATGTGAAGCCCACCTCAAAGAATGCTAGCAACATCAACCTTCATGTTGATGGCCAATGTGGTAAAGAGCAAGGTGTAGCCCACCTCAAATAATGCAAGCCACATCAACCTGCATGTTGATGGGCAATGTGGTTATCAGCAAGGCGTAGCCCACCTCAAATAATGCAAGCCACATCAACCTGCATGTTGATGGGCAATGTGGTAATCAGCAAGGCGTAGCACACCTCAAAGAATGCAAGCCACATCAACCTGCATGTCGATGGGCAATGTGGTATTCAGCAAGGCGTAGCCCAACTCAAAGAATGCAAGTCACATCAACCTGCATGTTGATGGGCAATGTGGTAATCAGCAAGGCGTAGCCAATCTCAAAGAGTGCAAGCCTTCCCACCTGTTTGTTGATGAGCTCTCCATTGTGATAGGCCACCAGTCCATTTTCAGCAAACACAAATGGATACTTCATCACCTCTGAAAAGATGAATATGGTAAATCATAACTTGATCAACACAATTTTCTATGCACTAGAAACAGTTTCATCTTCAAAAACCAAAAAGCTAGATAGGTAACTACTTCGCAAAAATTCAAGCAACAATAGTAGACAATGCAAGTAGCTAGCTACTTGAATGAATCAGAATACACAGAGGTAGCATAGCAAACTCGCAGGTAGCTATTATGCAGATAATTATTACCTATGATGATGAAACAATAGTGACAGGGATACAGTTATAAAGTCAGTTATATATTTATTGCCAATTCACAGGTATTTAATCGTAGCAGCTAGCAAATGATCCTGTTGGGAGTAAACAATCAACTGGCTGAAGTTAGCTAAAACTCGTTGTACAATCTTCAGCATACATTTGTGTAAAATAGCTCTCAGTGAAGCATTTACATATTAAAATTAGATAAATAAAATCACCGTTTGTATATTAAACATGCTCTTCCATTGATATAATTTGTTCCTAAAATGCTTCAAGAATCTCAAACCCAGTTTAGTGGGACAGTTTTACTAGTTTACAAGTAGCTAACCATAACCAAAGTATGTGTGAATTATATGTGTGAGATGCGAATTGGGTTTAGACGGTTGCAATCCACTGCAGTACTCAATCCACTGCAGTACTAAAAGATACTATTCCAATTTACTTTTGCATGCTAAGATCACCTAAAAACTATTGTAGGAGGATGATAAATTGAATAAAAATGTTTTAGAAAATATCTTGAACAGGTTGAAACTTTCACTTGCAAAGAGAAGTCCTAGCTGATTTGATTGTACAGATACAGATACAGACACTAGGCAGCATCCGCCAGAACGGGGGGTGGCCGACGGCAAGGCGCACCTCACACCCTCATACGCTCACACTAAAAAAACTTAGCCCTTTTGTGCTGCTGAAGGGTCCGGCCTCCCCCCTCAACATACACTCTGGGTCACGAGTGCAGTCCGAGGATCCGTCGTCAGCAGCAGGGCCCGACAGTTTTCACTGGTTTACCCCCGCCGTGTCATAATGGCCGGGCCCACTCCCACCCACGCTCATCGCGACAGTGGGTGAGATAAAGTGGGCTTTATACCCGCTGGGAAAAAATGGCTTCCTGAAGATGACACAACATTGGAATATAAGTCTGGGTTAGTTTCAGTAGTTCAGCATAGTTAGCAAAATATTTATGTTCCATTGAAGGACGCGTGTATCTGACATGGGGAGTTGAGGTTACAACAGTCAAGATCATTCCATTTCGTTTTCATACACTATGTTGCTCACGGACTGTCGGCCTTGCCCAACAAGTATTGCTGAAGCTGCTTTTGTGGTTACGAGTCAACAAAGGGTAGTTTTCTATTGGATCATCATCCAAGTCCAAGCCAGAGCGCTTAGCAATGGTCAGCGGCAAGCAGGCTTCTCCGGTTTGGAATGATGATTATGCCTACAATCAGGAGTAGCTAAGCAAGGTAGAGACTGAGGAACATGTGGTGTCCTAATGAAGGCACCAGAAAAACATTTGAGTTGAGGAGTAACCTGGCTAGTCTGCACTGCTACAAAGGAAAATCTTGATTGGGCTTTAAGCAAGGCGGATTTGGTCATTGGTAACAGATCAAGGGATTTCATCTTGACTGGCTGGTGAGAGGCACGCTGAGGTGGCAATCTTTCTTCATACATTGCTGCTTTCAGCAATGACAAATGGTTGTCCAGATTCAAAGTTAGGACTCCCATGGCACGTTGATTAGCAAGTGAGGGACGGGAGAGATGGGAGTGAAAGTAGGTATATATTTCCAATAAAATTCCTGTGTTACTGGATAGTGCGAATGACTCGTTGCGAGCTTCCCGAATCTGGAAAAGGGGGAGAAGCCCCATGTTGTAGGCTACGCAAACCCAGGTTATGGGTGTCACTGCTGCAAAGCTGTCAAGTGGGCCAATAAATTTAGCGGTTACTTGCCTCTTGGTCATGTGGTAGAAAAAGCGTTCTCTAGTTGGAACAGAGAGTATCTCCTTTTCGCGTCTGTAATAAAAGCAGTTTAGTGATGATGCAGGATGGTTCTCTGAACAGTTCGAGCATTCAGCACGTCGGTCACAATTGTAGCCATGTTTGTCCTCACCGCAGCAAAAGCATGTACTTGTACCCTTACTTAATCGGCAGGCATCACTTCCATGACCAAACTTTTGGCAGTTGTAGTAGCGTCTGGGATTAGGAATGTACTCTTGGACCAAGCACTGTTGTCAGCAAATGTGAACATCAGGAAGCAGAGAACAGAGTTTGAAAGTAAGGATGTAGACGCCAGTATATTTTTCAACTTCACTTTGATGTCCTTTCACCCTTAATACTTGGGTTAGCTACCTGATGATCAGCAAGTTGGGCAAGAATGTTGGCATTGAAGTGAGTTGGTCAATTTTTATAATAGATGGTTAATTTGATCGTGTTAAGAGTGGGGGGTGCTCATCAACTGTTACAAGGATATTATGAAGCATTTTCAGATTTTGGATATTCTTGCTTTGTTCTTCTTTGTCTCTTACGTCCACCACTAGGGAGCTATCCTTCAGTGATCCTTTATGGGGGACCCCACAGCACAGTGTGAATGTGTTTATTAGCTTGAATCATGTTTGTTTCGGACAGGTTTTCTCAAGAGACTGCCTTGGCAGTGAAGAAATTGAGCAAATGTTAATTCTGAAATGTTATTTGAAGAAGAAATTATTTAAATGTTAATCCTGAAATGTTATTTCTTTTCAGCATTTTGTCCATGAAGTTGGATTTGTTTTGTCATCATTTCTCTAGGTTCACCCCAACAGATACGGATGGGGGCTGTTGTTCTTGGGTCTCTCCCCCCCCGGCAGCCTTGTTTGCGGGTGACATTGGGTTCTGGTGTCAGTGCGGAGTCTTTTACCAAATTGGTCCTTTCCAAAATTGTAATTCAACAAGATTAAGCCTCTCAACATGTCCTGCTCACCAAAGTGACTCAGGTAAATTGTAATTCAACAAGATTCAGCCTCTCAACATGTCCTGCTCACCAAAGTGACTCAGGTAATGTGGTTAGAAAACTCTGTAACCTACCACGAGGCACTGTCAGTTGACAGTATGCCAAACTCGTTGCTCATGGAGAGGTTTCTATCTCAATCAAAAGTGGTGATGACAAAGTGGAATGTTGGGTAGAGGGTGACTGGCTCTACACGGCTGTTCCTTCAGCCCCCAGGCAGCACCACTTACAATTCTGCCAAAGCAAATGGGGAAAGATGTGTGTCACAGCAGGACCAGCAACAACAGAGAGTGACAGGCTAAAAATATATACAAAGTGGCCTAGACACTGCAACCAGTTGTAGCCTGGAGTACCAAACCAACCACTGCAAAAGGGCTTTGGTAATTATTCTACTCCACTGTAGGGTTCATAGCTACATTATTCAAGACAGAACAGCATAAAATTTAGAAAATTTCATTTTAAACAATTAATACTGAGGTTAAAACCTCTCTTGTATGTATGTACATCCATTTCCCCTTAGTTAGGAGGGTGGCTAAGATAGGCTGACACAGATGGGGAGGCGCCAAATCTCCCTGCCTGCCAAGGCTTGAACTCGCGACATGCAGCACCATAGGTTGACACTGCAGTTGGACACGCTAACCACTCAGCCACAGTGGCCTCAACTAGGCCATGCAAGCAAACCTCTCTTACTTTGAATAATAATTCATTTTTTCAACTGCAACTCACCTTCCAGCCCTCCCATCTGTTCAGCAATCTTCTTGATGTCCGAGCCACCAACAATGCCACAGGAGACGACATGGCGAACCTTGGTCATAAACTGGGCCATGTCAGGCTCAATGACCTGTGGGAGAAAATAATTGTCATCATCTTTGCAGCTCACCAGGAAGGCCTGCCAGGCTCAGTAATGTGTCAAGAATACTTGAAATCATTCATTAGCCACACTGAAGTAATCAAACTTCCAAGCTCTCAGCATTGTCTCTTAGCTACCTACTTGTACAGATAAACAACTGATAATTTTGTACTCAAGATTTTGGTTTAAATATTTTAGGAATTTTGCAATGTAGCTACAACATAGCTAAGCTGTGGGAGTAAAAGTATGGTAATGCAATGTTTAGGGGATAACAATGCAAGTGGAATCAGTTTCCACCTAAATGGAGTTATTGGTGTTGAGGCATTTATCCTCCCATGTCCTTCAGTAGAAAAGACTCAACTATATAAACCTAAAGGGTTGGCCATCCTCTGAGAGATGATGTGAGCAATGTCCTGCCATGCTGTTTGGGAGGCACAAGAGATGGCTTAGCCCCCCTCTCTCTATTCTTCTCTGTCCCAATTGGCCCTGTCCATCTGCTCTAGTTTACACCACACTTTCATAGATGACACCTAAATGTGTTGACTACACAAAAAAAACAGTAGCTATGCCAGAATAATATATCCAGTTAATATGCTTTTGAAGTTGCTTGGTAAGCAGAACAAAGCACAGATCATTTTTGATGTATACGTATATTTTACTAATATGTGTAGATCAACATTTCAGAAGCCAGAAAGACCAAACCTATATAATCTGGCTAAGCATTGTGTTCACTGTATCTTTAGATCAAGTAGCTACCTACATTTTGTTCATTGAACCAGAATATCTTTTAGCTACAATTTTGGATATTTAAAATGTAAAAATGACACAGTTGTAGTACATTGCATGAGCTTTCAAGTGATGTATTGCAGGACATGATGGTTTCAAAACTGTAGGAGGAGATATTAATAAAAAGAAACCAAACTTTTAAAATGGAGAATAATAAATCAAATTAATTTCTTTTTCACTGGGTTGTAGTACCTGCTCCACAAAATCTTCTGAATATGTAGCTACTGCACATTGTAATAACTTCTGAGCTGTAGTTGGAGAGATTTGCAATTCATTTCTTTTTTAATTTGAAACATTAAAAGAAGGCCTATTCTTTCACCTTCCAACTTTCTAATTGTGATGAATAACAATAATTGTAGAATTAAAAATACCACAACACATTTTCAATTACTAATTGCATGTTGTGACATCTTCAAAACTGTGCAAGAAGATAATATAGGCCTACCTATAAAAATATATGTATTTGTAGCCATTCAGTAAAAAAATTGAATTTAGAGCTACTCCCAGGAGCTACCAAAGAGTAGCTAGGTAGCTACTTCAAAACTGCATGAACGGAGATAACTTTTGAAAGTGTTCAAACAGACAGACATGCACTTCATAGGAATCAGGTTTATATAGCTATTAGTCATCTTTCTGTGAAAAAACAATGGTACTGAGGTTAAATTATCTGTCTAGGCCTGACAAACATAAATACTGGTACCTACCTGAGATTAGTTAGGAAGGCAGCTCCAAATCAGGTGACAACAGAGTACACAAATGAACAATAGCAATAAAGTGAAGCAATTGTAAATAGCACAAAGCAATTACGCAAGTCCCTCGCCAAAACAGAACCCAGTAAAATAAATTTATTGAGAAGTTTAAGAGTTTTATTTTGTCCGATGCTAACCAATGTTAAACAGAAATTGTTTGTCTTACTTAGATTTGTGGCCAAATGATGATATTTTGTCTAGTTGTACCCTTGTTTAAATGAATAAATTTCTTGTGTTACTGGAGTGTGCATCTGAACACTTATCTTGCTGGTTCTACCCCAAGTTGCTATAGCTACCTACCAAACAAAAGTTTGGCTCACCAAGGTGAAGCGTCCTGCTGCACAACACTAACATGACACATATGTGGCAATTATGTACCATTCACATGAGAAAACAGTGTCGGAATAATCCAGTTTAGTGGGCAGAAATGCAGCATAATAAACTGAATAAAACACAGTTGCTCATGTATTTCAAAAGAACTGACAGTTGGAATTTTAGAAATTGGGAGAACCAAGTCCGAATTTTGTTTGGTATAGCAAGGGTTTACTGTATTTATCATATAAAAGTTACACAGCCAAATCTCAGAAAACAGACCTAAAGGTAGCTATTAAAATGGCCTTTCAACCAGGAAGTTCTCAGAAAGTAATATCCCAGACCCTCATGTTACTGATTAGTACCTGGCAAGGCTTGGTAAGTGTTCCATCCACATCAAAGAGTATTAAAGTATCAGCAAGTGAAGTTGCCATCTTGCAGATAAGAATATCAGCTAAAAATATAATTTAAAATGACTATATTAATAACCATGTAGCTGTCTGCAAAGGAAATGGAACTTTATTACTAAAATGGATACATGACAGAAACAGAATTAGCAAATTTGCGTAGAAATGCAATGCAGATAATATGCACATTCAATTAAAATGTCTGTAAATGTCTATTTAAATCAGGAGAGCAGAAGGTTGCAATAGGTTTTGAAATGTACAAGGAGCACGGGCAGATCTAACAAACATAGCTACAGCGACTAAAACAATGCGGTGTTTGGTGTTCCAACAATCTGTCACTATTTTTACAGTAAGAAAATAGTATACAACTATTTATATATCACCTAAATTGTATATAATATAGATCCCAACATTGGAAAGTGCATGTATGATTTTATGAGATGTAGGATAAACTAGCATTTAGCTACTAGCTAAATAATGAAATTTGAGATCTCTAATCTTCTTGAGATATGGTCATTCACATTGAGACTCGGCCAAGATTGAGACTCGGCCAAGATTGAGACTCGGCCAAGATTGAGACTCGGCCAATATTGAGACTCGGCCAATATTGAGACTCGGCCAATATTGAGACTCGGCCAATATTGAGACTCGGCCAATATTGAGACTCGGCCAATATTGAGACTCGGCCAATATTGAGACTCGGCCCAATATTGAGACTCGGCCAATATTGAGACTCGCCCAATATTGAGACTCGCCCAATATTGAG
>SDVV010001966.1:0-24103 GCA_016164225.1 Gammarus roeselii
CATACGTCCTTAATTTGACGTTACACGTTCAGTGCAACCTACCTTCTCAACAATTTGTTCTTCGTCAATGAAATTCATTGATGTTTTCAGTCTTTTTTTCCATTGTTCATATCAGCCCATTTCCTGTTATCTCGTTCGCCTGGAAACCTGTCCAATCAGACGACTCGTCTTGTTTAACTCATTGTTATGTTTCTTTTCACGTGCAAATGTTGCATGTAAGGTTAACTATGCAGATTGTTTTAATATTTGGGGTTTCATACGCCAAACAATATATGAGTAATTGAAAAATATAACTTCATGTTGGACATTTTTTACCATCAGTTCATTCTTAAATGTCAGCAAAAACCCTAAATTATTATGTTTAGTAAAATTCTGATGAGCTTACTTATTCGATTTATTATTCCGGGAATCAATTGTCCGATGTAACGTTTTTATTTATCTAGACATGTAGAACAAAGTAAAATAAGTACGTCGTCCAACAATATCCATCGATTGGTGGGTTGATGAGGTAATTTATTCATTACCTTTACTTAAAGTATTGCGGTAAGTATACCCAAAGGCCAAATGTAGTCTTCCGAACTGTTCTGGCTGACGAAGACTTTACGCATATCATCCGTGTGTTTTGACATTTTTGTAATTTGTAAGATCGTCATTATTCCTATAGACATTAAAAATTCTTTAATTCGTAAATACTCATATGATTCTTCAGATTGTACATTCACTGTAGTCTGCTCAGCATACAGTTAGAATTATTCCTCCCAGCAGTGTATTGCAGAATACATACAATTAACGTTGTTCACCGTATTCCAGGTTTCTTTGATATTCTCGAGCAAGCGATTGTGTGGATGCAATCAGAGAACACAGAATACGGAATGATACAAATGCTCATATGGGGCTGTTGAATATCTGGGCGCATGATTGAAACACCGCTGTTTAATCTCACATGATATAAGCCAAACTGTTTTATCTCGCATGAATAACAACATTGCTTAATCTCGCATGATAGAAAGTCCCACCATTTATATTAGCATAAATAAATCACCACTGCTCAAGTTCGCACGATTCAGACCCACCTATTTAATCTCACATGATGAAATCCCTACTGTTTTTTTCTCGCTTGATTAAGTTTTTGTTCTGTTTAATCTCGCATGATTAAAGCCCCGTCGTTTAATCTCGCAGTTGCGAATAGTGTTTGTTAAACGCTTTATTTTGACCCATTGTTGGCATGTCATCATTTGCCTAGAATGGTTCGTTGAAAACGTGGATGCTGTCATACGGAGAAGTACTCGATATTTAAAGACCACAAGTATTATAACATTAAATTTATTGCAAGCATCCCTCTTGCATAGTTATGTCAAATAATTCGATATGCATATCGCCCTCACTAGACATTAAAGAGCTGTTTGTATGACTGTCCGGGTGAAAACAATCATTCATACTCACATAGACGGATATTCTTCGTTCATTTGTTATTTAATCGCTATCACGATTTAGTTCCCCACTGGTACTGTGTTGGTTTGTCTCAAAAGACACGCTATTGTGGATACAAATGAATGGAAAAATATTTGTACATCCGCCAAACGTCAAATAGTACAAACATTTCACAATATGTTACTTTCGAAATATAACCAATCATATCAAATCCAGCAAGGAATCGATGCCTGCTTATCGTAAATACGACGTACAGACCTGAGGACGAATAAGCGCCACAATGTCCTAAATTACGCAATGCTTTGAATGTATTTATTAATGAATAATAATGATATTCGTGCCCCCTGCAACTTATTTTCCCTCAGCCGAATATCACTGGCCAGCGCTTTTTTTCTTATCGTGAATTTCCTTGACAGTGCGTGCGCTTCTCTGTAAAAAGGAACTTCTCATTGCCATTCCAAGGAATAGAATCGGAGCAGAAAATCGGAAACAATTGCTGGCTGGAACTCATCAGCGGGACTCCCATTTGTTTTCCAGCTTTGTGAATGCGTTTCCTCGGGAGCCCTACGCAAGCTGACTTCAACCCAAGCCCTTCAGACCTGTTATATGAGGGTAAGGAAACAGCTTCCTATAAGCGGGTCTTCAGCATCAGCTCAGCACTGCCAAATTGAGGGTCAGGACACAGCCTACTACATGTATGTGGATCTTCATCAACATGTGATCGGACCTGTTATATTGAGGATCGTGACACAGCCTCATACAAGGGGTCTTTAACACTAGCTGTTTTGACCTGTTGTGTTGAGGGTCAAGACACAGTCTCCTATAGGCGGATCTTAGACATCAGCCCTTTGGAGCTCTTATATCGATGATCAGGAGACAGCCACGTTAAAGCGGGGGTTCAACACCTGTTTTTTGCACCTGTAATGTTGAGAGACGGGTCCCAGTAATATTACTTGTTGGCTGGCAAGGACTTACAGATAGTTGACGATTTATTATTTCAAATGACAACGACTACATCAGTTTACTATTCACATCTGCTCGTTACCGGTTAATTAAACTAGGACATAAATTTGATAATAAAAAAAATGGTTGTTTTTGCGGGAAAGAAGCCAGCTTCCGGTCCTTAAGACCTTATGAATATATTATTGTAACCGAGTTCGAGAAGTCAACTCATCTCAGCCATGAATCGGTGAGTGCTCGTACAGAGAGTGATAACGGAAGGGTCGAGGTGTGATGAGCAAGGCCCGGCTCATATTCTTATAGGAGAGCATTCGAATAGCACTCATACAGAAATGAATAACTGAACGGGTTACGAATGATGATCGAACTCGTACAAGAAGGTATAATGGAAGGTTGACTTGTGGTGAGCAAGACCCTGCGACCACTCTTATTAGAGAGCATTAGAATAGTACTCGTCAAATGATGAATACAAGACCGGTTGACATGTGGTGAGCAAGACCCTGCGACCACACCTATTGTAGAGTATTCGCTAAGAACCCGTGCAACGAAGGATAACGGTAGAGCTGATATGCCGTGATCAAGGCCCTGCGACCGCTCTTATTGGACAACATTTTATTAGTGTTCATACAAGGTAGGATAACTGACGGGTTCATGTGTGGTAAAGGATGGGCTGACGTGGGCTAGCTTTGCCCTGTCACCATCCATACTGGAGAGCCCCGACCAAGTACATGACGGTGTCCTTCATAGATAACAGCGTTCTACGAGTGGTAGATATATTACTTCACAGAGCAATGCATGGCATTAGACGAGAATTGGAGAATCTCACAGAAGAAATTAATGAGATATTAGACGAAGAAATTATTTCCATTGGTATTCACGAGCTAATTATTATATGACAAATTCAACGACTGAAATCCATATTTAAATAATCAAATTACACCACTAGTCGTACACGGAGAATTGGGAACCTTGATGAAGCCATCAACATTTGACAAGTTTTCAATTGTATGCCATACAAAAAAGGAATTTAACAACGAATCATTCAAATTCTCTCAATAAAATTTTGCCAAAAATGCAAAGATTGTTAGGTTCATATCATCGCTAACATTAAAGGCCCGACATAAAGTACTGATAGCGGAGCCATGGGACGAGAGTAGATTGTGAGGGCTGGCTGGGTGGTGAGTATTGCAGCATACATTCAACGACTGCTTTTCTAAAAGAGTAGAGAGCGAAAGGTTGTTTTGAATGTCAAACTCCCTTCAGTATTGAACAGCTTCACCAAGACAGTCCGTAAATGCTGATGAAGTCAATAATCTCTGCTTCGATGCCTGACACTGGGAAGATTGTCGACACACCGTAGTAAACAGCAACACAATATTGAACATTGTAGTAACAGAGTGCTTCGGAATGCTTCGGAATAAACGTCCTGCTCAGTCTCATCCACTTCAATTCATGATTTGTTATTAAGATTGTACCGTTGATATAATGTGTTTTCTAAAACTAATGTATACCTTCAAAACCACCAAAATACCACTAGGCATCTCATGAATGAAGATTTTGGATTTTTTATTCCAATGCGGCTATCGGATGCCGCTGTCATTACACTGACAGTTTTATTATTTCTGCCACCAGCTCCAATGCACCAGCTGTCCTTCCCATTGCCAGCTCGATCTCGGAGATGGAAACTGACCGAGTTGTAAATTTGTGGGAACAGATAAAATTATTTGCAAATAAAAAGGATATTTGTAGAAAAGGATAGTATTCGATAAATTGGTTGTACTATAAAATCATATATACAATCATGAGTCGCTATACCTGCCGTTAACTTCTTATACAGCTAACGTCAGATCAGCCCCTTTCATCTCCGACATCTGTCACATCAGACACAAGTTGTTCCACTAACCTAACCAAGATGCCATTGTTTAACAGCGAACAACTATAGCATCCCTCACGCAGAGCAGCCACTGTCATATCCGCCACAGTCAAATCAGCAACGAGTCATACTATCTTACTTGTTATCAATTTAATAAAACTCTTCCTACCCAGCCTAACCTAACCTACGAGTACGGGTTTCTACCCGGGGCGGCAAAGGTACGTGTTTCTAACCCGCGGGGCAAACGTACGTATTATTCTATTATTATTATTATTTCTATTAGATCATTTATTTCCATCGTCTGGCAATGGGTTTTCAATTTTTTAGGTATGAAATTTTTTTTTAAACATGAGACATGGAATTTCATCATCAACTACGCTATTTTAATTAACGAAAGCGCGAGTTCAATTTGAATTCGTCGCAGCTCATCTCTAAGGGACGCCGTTTCGGATTACATGGAGCGAAATATTATTTACAATAGTATCAACTGTGCACATTCATATGTGCGCAATCAGAAAAAAGTCTATGTTGATAAAATAATTCCGACTACATAGCGTTAGGAAAACAAGTGACAAGCGAAGTGGAAAATAAGAAATACTTGGTATGGATAAGTAAAAATATACATGAATGTGGTAAATAACAATTACATGGGGTGGGAAATCATGCATGATTTTGGTTAGAGTCCCGAGAACATGGGGTTGGCACAGCAAAATGTGCTAACATATTGAAAAGAGTAGTCTACAATATTGTACGATGACAAAGATGTGGATGGACGACATGAATTATACAAAAAATAGGAATGCAATATTGGGTTGGGAACTCGAAGAGCACTAACATATTATAAAGATGGATCTAAATCATTATATTTATAATGAAGGGGTGAAAAGGCGACATAAGTTATACAAAAAAGTTATACATAAAATACATTCCAAACAACTGAGTATACAATATACACACTTCAAGACCGCTAGCAAACGATTGAAAATGATTGACAATCAGAATAATACAATGCTGGAGTACACAAGTCGGATGAATGTACTTCTGTTATAGATGACAAAGCAAAATATTAGCTAATAAGGCAGTGATTGTATCATCAAAGATGGTACGGTAATTGTCAGAACTAATTAAATGAATTATATTAAAATCGAGTTAACCTTTGTCAAAGCTAGAAGTCGCCTATCGTTCTTAGAAAATACTGAGTTCGTATTTTAATTATACTAAAACGAATTGGAACATTTAAATAGACATAGCGGTAGTAAACACTCACGGTGATTGGCAAAGCCAATTGTGATCGGTAGCAACATAGAAAACATATGTATCATCAGACTAAAATCGATAAGATTGTGTCTCAATGTTGTGAGTTATGGTGGTGTTGGTTTCGGACATGATGTAGAACAGAATGCATTTTCTGGTTACATGTATTATGCATATAGCTTGTGTTTGTGGGCAAAGTTACCGTTTTGAATTGATCGGCCAATAGATGTTCATTAAGCCTATTCGTGAAAGAGGTGTTGGATCAAGATTCTTGAGGCTTGTTGGGACGTTGTTCCAGGATTTTAGTCCAGTGATCGAAAAAGCTCGACAGGCAGTTTCTGTTTTTCTGTGTTCAACGTGCAGAGTCTCATTATCTATCCAACCCTTTAGTATTCATATCTTACACCATCTTTGCAATGTGTTAATGCATTTCGATTTCCCAACCCCATGTTATCAGGATTTCTTGCCCCATGTGTTGGCGGTTTTCCCAATCCTATGTCTTTCGTAATTTTCCCGACCCCATGTATTTCGTGATCGCCCCATCCCATGTATTTCGTGCCAGGCATTCCTGATTCTTACCTCAAATAAGAAGTTGGCTGTCGATCATTTATTATAATATTATAATTTACATTCTGTCACATAAAATCAGATCCAGCGGCGAATTTCGAATTGAATTTTTGTTTACGTTAAATCGAATAGTGTTCACAACAATAAGTTTTATGTGTACTATTTTGAAAAAATGAAAACCCATTGCCAGATGATTGATGTAAAGGTTTTAATAATAATTTAATAACTATACTAATTGTCATCCATATATGTAGGTATGTGTGTGCACATATGAATGTGTATTATACTGCTGGTCATCCATACAATTAGTTGGGTGTGTGCAATTATGAATGTGTATTATACTGATTGTTCATCCATGTATGTAGGTAGGTAAGAACACATAGGAATGTGTATTATACTAATTGTCATCCATACAAGTAGGTAGGTGTGTGCACATATGAATGTGTATTAAACTGAGTGTCTTCCATGTATGTAGGCAGGTGTGTGCTTATATGAATGTGTATTACACTTTTCGTCATCCATATATGTAGATAGTCGTGTGCACATTTCAATGTGTATTTGTATGTGTACATGTATGATGGTATATTGTGAATTCCATTCAGTTCGATGAAGGCGAGCCAGCAGCATTCTAGAGATGAGTTGCGATGTATTCTTTTTCGATTTATCAAACTCATGAACATGTTTTTTTTAAGATTTTCAATAACATATATCGTGAATCATGTTTTGAAACATGATGTAGCTACAAACCGGCCGCCGACAAATGCGCTGTCACGAATTCACTTTATCTCTCGTTCCGCTAATTCAAATAGCGCATATAAAAACTAAGTTTGATATATTATTCCTAAGTATTGAAAACCCATTGCTAGACGATGGAATTAAATGATTTAATAATAATAATATGAACGTTCTTTTCCCCTCGAGAATATATGTGCATTTGGCTGCCAGGTGAATGTTTTCTAGAAGATCTTTATGAATTCTGATCGACTCATGGAGTGTCAGTTTGTCGTCGATATTGAGCCACTGTAGTTTTTCGAGGAAAAGACTTACATGGTCTCGTCTTCTATGGTTACCATCGCATGTTATTCGTACCGCAAAGGTTATACAACGTTGCACTTTCTCTTTTTGAGTTTGGCGCATTTCCCCCAATTTGGAGACAGTAGTTAATGTGAGAAAATACTAAATCTTGGACAATCAGTAATCTTGATTTGAAATCCAATTCTTTTTTTTGCGGAGTTTAGGAAGAAAAGTGTTCCATTCAACTTGGAACACAAAGTAGTTACGTGGTGTCTGAAGGGAAGATCGGGATCAACCCATACTCCCAGACTTATAACTTTATCTTCAACAGGAATGCCATATTCGTCTATCCTGATGGATAAATTCATTGGAATTGCTTTTCTTGTCGAGTTCGAGCCGAACAAGATGCATTTTGTTTTTTCAGAGTTGAGCTTGAGTCCATTTTTGTCATACCAAGATTTCAGATTAGTTACGGTTCTCTCAGCGTCGTCTTTCAGCACATTAAGATCTGACGGTTTTCGAACATCATCGGCTTGATTTTTTGGTAATTCACAGTCGATGTCATTTACAAAACCCAGGAACAACAAAGGGCCAAGTATCGAACCTTGAGGGACCCCAAAGACAATTGTGGCCAAAATCGACATAGTTGCGTTATCGAGTTTAATTGATTGTTGCCGATTCATCAGATAAATTTCAAGCCAAGTAGGGTCTATTTCAATATTGCGGAGCTTGCTAAAATGAATTGTATGGCTTACACTGTCGAATGCTTTCGATAAGTCTAGCAATACCAGCAGAGATATCTGCCCCTCATCAAAGTTCGTGAAAAGATCTTCAGTGATTCTCATAAATGCGTCTTCTGTTGACAATTTTTGTCGATAAGCATACTGGCAGTCATTGAACAGCTTGTTTGATTTGAGGTAATCAATCAATTTGATAGATATTACCTTTTCTAGAGTATTGGATAGAACGAGCAGAATACTGATCGGTCTAAAGTTGGAGGGTTCATTCATGTCCCCAGATTTATGAATTGCTTATATGATTGCATGCTTCCAGATCTCTGGAAAAGTTTCACTTGCTATGGAGGTGTCAATAACTGTGCAGATATAAAGCAAGGAAACTATAAGACTGTCTTCCAGATATTGTATTGCTAAACCATCTATTCCTGTAGAATTTGTGTTCCTCAAGAGAAATACAGCTCGTTTTACTTCGTGTTGCGATACTTGCGTTGGTTTCCATTTGAAGTTTGCTCTTTGGTCTCTGCCTCCATCGAAAGCTTTTGGACTCCATGTATCTGTTGCGTCGCTCTGAAATCCTTGATAAGTTTCCTGGGTTATCTCTAAAAAAATATGTTTCCCAACTCCAGCGAAGTAGTTGTTGAACTTCTCTGAAGTTGTTTGAGTATTCGGATATGTAGGCGAAGTGATTTTTTTTGTAGGGAACAATTATTTTCATTACATTCCACCTTTCTTTTTGATTGTGTTTGGACTGTTCTAGTTCTTCAAGATGGTATTTAACTTTTGCCCTCCTGACTTCTCGTTTGACTCTCCTATTTAGAGTTCGAAATAATTCTAACAAAGTGATGCTTCGTTTTGCTCTGCGTTTGGGATATTATTCAAGTGCAATTTCGTTTTGGAGTTTTTCTGTAATCTATTTAACCGGTATACTTTTCATTGTTTTAGTTTCAGTTGGCAAACCAGCGTTCAAACATGTGAGAAGAGAGTCTGTGAGTAACTGGGCTTGCTCTGTGACGTTATCTGTGCAATGTATCGGTTATATCATCTCGACGTTTGCCACTAGTTGTGCTCCGAAATTATCCGCAGTGTAATATCTTTTCTGTAAGACAGATAATTTTGTATACTTGTTCATTCTATTTTTTGATGTTAATGGTGAAGTTTATTTTATGGTGGTCCGAGAAAGAATTGGGCTCCACGTCTGTGGTAACAATGGAAGACGGATTGGTACTTATGAGCAGATCCAATACAATCTGGGATTCAAGGGTACGTATGGCTGTTTTATTAACAGTTATAACAGTGTCCGGTTATGACAGTGTCCGGTTATTGAAGTGACGCTAATTGGCGTTGGCTGAAACATTGTTAAGCGCATAAACACGTGTGCTGAAAGGTTTTTAGCGGTTAAGACAGTGTAGGAGAGGACAGTGAGCTGGAGTGAAGTGGTGCTAGTGCGCGTGGGCTGAAATATTTTAGTGCATAAGCTGGGCTCCCACATATTTCTCGACGTACAATTTGCGATAATATTTATGAATACTAAACCTAAGACAATCTGATATTTACATGACAGAATTTTTGTCTATGTGATGTTACATTTTTGATTAGAACGTGTCGCTGAATCTTAATGTAATACCTATTTACATGCACAGGTATATGTTGAAACACAATGTGGGGGCGGCGATGAACCTGTCATTTGAATCGTCATGAACGAATGCAGTCAGTATCTATTACCGGCGTTAAACCAAAGAGGGCATGTTAAAAATAATCATAATCAAACAATCTTGGAAAAACACAAATGTGTTATGTTACACATCTGTTTTTGGTGATTTGTCTGTGTTTACCACAACGAAGTGTTCCCCGTGTACAGCTGAAAACACGGGAGCCGGCTAAATACTGGGTGATATCGAATACTTTCTTATAAGCTTTACGTTATCTGACACCCCGAGTATAGTTTACGTAATGTTAGTGTCTTGAATACATGTTGAATTTAGTAACTCGAGAAACAACAGCCAGCATGGACGCAATTGGTTGATCATGAGTGACCACGTCAGACAGATTCCGCCAGTTAGCCGCCTGGCTAACTGGAGGAAGTGTTTTGTTATGTCAGTGCTGCCGTACTTAGCAATGGTGAAGACCATTTTCATCAACGAAGCTCGCTCACACTTCTGATGAACTTGGACGTCGACAGTTCGCCGCTTGTCTTCCCTTCGATTTTGTTCATTGGGAGTCAAGTCATTAGATTTTGAGATTCAGCAAATTTACGAGCAAGCAACAACACTGACTGGTTTAGGAAGCAGGTTGATCTGATCCAATAGCATAATTATGAATTACTCTAAAGTAGGAGGAAACACAATGTATCTTAAATGATTATAAGTGGCAATTTCGTTATAAAACAATGTGCTGTAGATGTGTATACTGCATACAAAACCGGGGCTGATTTGCGAGCATTCGATCATTTTTTACATTTCATTTCCTGCCCGCGACGCAATGAATGATTAATTAATCATATTTAATCAGCGAAATACTGTCTACATATCATCAGTTTCGGCTCGCATGATACGAGAGTGGTAGGGGAATATTACACAAAGTAATGAATTCCAATAAATGGTCAAATCTCAGCAGTTTACATGCGTATTTTGTGAAATAACGATTAGCCGAGGTACCGATTTTCAACGTTTCTTGCGCAAAATGAAATGAACGCTGATGCTCCGAATATAACAGAGTATTTTAATTAATAGCATATTTTTTAATTTAGAATGGATTCGCAAATTTATTATGACGTATTTTATTAATTAATGGACGATTTTTATGAAGGTTTTGTTATAATAATAAAACACTAAGAAGTTCGTCGGTATCAGGACCTATTAATATTATATCTGAAAACTACAAAAATCGTGGATGAATTGAAGAACAAGCGTCAGTGACATTAAAAGCCAACAAGAATGTTTGTGACCAAATTAGGACTGGCAATAATACAATAGATGCATGCCCTGACAAGAAATGTTAATACTTGTAACAAAGCATTCGAGCAACAATTTCAGTTTTATCAAGTATCGTCGCTCTGAAAACGAAATAAATCTAAACGGATAATATATGTAGAGGATGGGGATCCACTCCAGCTTCACTACCAAACTCTGTTCATAAACTAGGTTTCTAGATGAGGCCGGCTAAGGCAGCCTTTGCCGGTTCCATTCAAAGGTGCTTCGGAGGTGAGGCTTCCAATGAAAGATTGACTGACTACCGTCAGAGTGGAGCATGAGACGTGATTGCTGGAAATGTTGACACGACCTGAACTACATGACCGCCGCAACTAAACAGAATTGAGACCTGGACTTGATATGTTTAAGTAAAATGTTTTGCCATCATTTCATCAAGGCCGCAGCGACAGGGTCTGCAACATACTGGTAGAACGAGCTAACTATCGGATGCCAATACTCTACCATCGGATCATGACTCTGTGACGCACTTGTGGTTTGCTCTGTGACGCATGCGATGCGTAGCAATTTACTTCCATTCACGAAATTATTTTTCCACCAACAGTGATTATTGGAACAATATTCGTGTATGTAGATAAACCCTGTAATTAGAATAGGGTTAAATTTGAACCGCAACCTGCATCTTAATTAATGGAAGCGTAATTAAACTGAAGAGGCAGCTAACACTATGAGCCTACGGGCGGTCCGTACTACTTACCTGGCGCGCTGGAATAGCGATATTTCATAATGCACGATTTGTGCAAAAGTTAATATTTAGTGGCCACATAACATGACCTTGTTTGAATACAGATACAGACAGCAGACCTAATCTCTCAGAAATGGGGGTGGCCGACGGCAAGGCACTCCTTCACACCCCTCTCATACACTAACACTCACACGACTTAGCCCTTTTGCGCTAAAGGGTCCCACGGGGAGACCCCTGCAACCCACCCTACGGGTCATGAGCGAGGTCCGAGGTCAGTGTCAGCAGCAGGGCCCGACAGTGTGCCTGGTTTACCCCGGTCGCGTCATGATAACCCGACCACGACCATCACGTCACTCAACGAAATTCCTAGGGCGAGGAAGCACATCAGGGCATGAAATATCATTCTCCACTCACGTCTATTCATTGCACGTTCCCACTACCTTCTCACTCAAGTCTCTCCTTCCTAACGCCTGCTTCACACCATCCATTCACCCAAACTTAGGTCCCTCTCTAGGCCCACGTCCACTCACCTCTGCCTTCAACTCCCTTTTCCCCGATCTCCTTTTATCCATCCGAACAATCTCAGCGCACGCGAATCGACAATTATCCTCCAACTTCTTGACCATCCCTTTTCTAACTCGCAACACGTCGTTATTGATCCTGTCTCTCAGCTTCACACCAGCCATGCTCTTCAAACATTCACTCTCGAAGACATTCAACCTTGTTCTCTCTTCTGCTTTCACCCACAAGTCTCAGCCCCGTACAGCACAGTGGGGACAACTACTACAAATACACATAAACTATGGGAGCAGAAGGGAAAATGGCAGGCCGAGAAAATGATATATTTAATCACCTTCACCGGCAGCTATTTTCCCTCCTGCTCCCATAGTTTATGTGTAGTTGTAGTAGTTGTCCCCACTGTGCTCTACGGGTCTGAGACTTGGGGGTGAAAGCAGAAGAGAGAAGAAAGTTGAATGTATTCGAGAGTAAATGTATGAAGAGCATGGCTGGTGTGAAGCTGAGAGACAGGATCTTCCTCGGAATATGACTTTTGGACAGAAGCTCGAGAGCCACCTGCCAATGAACAATTCATCACGGCATAATTTCGTCGAAGTTATATTCTGCACTACGGTCCTGAATCATGCAGATTCGTTGCAGTAGAAAGAATTTCTCCGAAATTAAATCGATTCGAATTAATGCTTTACATACCAGGCGGCCCATTACGAGGTTATTTGGTCAAGGGTGTGACGGGAATAAGAATGGTTGTCCTAGTGAGATTATTGCATTTTTCTGTCGTATTGGAGAGAGCTTCCGTGAATCGCTTCTAACTGAGCAATCAAGCAATCCGAGGCCAGAATGGACACAAATGTTCACTTTTTTTTTTTGGATTGTGGCACTGGATAAGGTTTTATAGTAAAATTTATCAAATAATGATCTTCGTTCTTCCTATGATATCAGCTGAGCTAAGTCAGTGGCCTCTTGAACATCGAATTCTGCTAGAGTTTCTGGTTCTGTACAGTTTTGCTCCTCCCGGGATGACGGGATAAAATTGCCTCTAATCCCAATAATTACCGGGATTCCGGGATATACAATTGTAAAATAAAAACTAAATATATGGCATGATATCCAGAACGTTGTTATAATCACAACATTTATCAAGAGATCTTCAGCCCAGTATGTTCCAATGCTAAATAGTAAATGAATGTGTCAACATAGGTACTCCTGATGTATATATTGAGTGTTTCCTGTGAGAATAGATTGTTCACCCCGCGATTGCCATGACTCGCATTCATGAGCTCGTTACGAGTCATGCAGCCTCAGAAACGCTGCTTCCGATTAAATTGTATTTGGTCGAGTGGTCTACAAGGTGTCTCACTGTAGAGACACAGATACAGACACTAGGCCGAATTCCCCAGGAAACGGGGTGGCAAACAGCAAAGCTCACCTCACAGTCTTCTCATACACTCACATTCTCACAACATAGCTCTTTTGCGCTACAGGGTTGGGTCTTAAAACTCCGCCGCACACATTCTAGGTAATGAGTGCCGGTGGAGGTAGTGTCAGAAGTAGGGTCCGACAGTGTGACTGGTTTTCCCCTGCTGCGTCATGATGACAGGACGAGACGTCAAGGGCTGGAACGCCCATCAGAGCATCATCAAAGTTAAACATTCACAATAATTATCTACTCACGTCTATTCATTGCACGCTCTCTAGCTACCTCCGAACTGCACGTAAGTCTCTTCTTCATAACGTCTGCTTCACAGCATCCATCCACCCAAACTTCTGTCTTCCTCTAGGACTACGTTCACTCACCTCCGCCTTCATCACCTTTTTTCCAATATCCCTATCCATCCTCGATATGTGCCCGAACCACCACTAAGTACGCGAATCAACCACAACTTAATTTCTTTACCATCCCCGTTCTAGTTCGAATCACGTCATTATTGATCCTCCTTCTCTTCGTCACTCCAGCCATGCTCCTCAAACATTTCATCTCGAAAATATTCAACCGTCTTCTCTCTTCTGCTCTCACCCTTCAAGTCTCAGCTCCGTAGAGCACAGTAATTGGGACCACTACATCCTCATACATCCCCCTCATCTACTCTGAAGTAATGTGTGAATGGATACATTAGACGCCTTCCATCCAGAAATCGTGTAGCGTGTTTGCTGATGAAATGAATTTACTGTACTGTTTGCCTTACAAATTAACGAAAGAATGGCTATACGCCACACATCAGCGACGGAGAAAAAAAAACGGAATATCCCGGATAAGAAATAAATCTCGGAATAAAAATAATCCTTTCAATCCACCGCGGGATCCCTGGATAAATATCTCAGAATCAATTCGCAATCGACTGAAAAGATTTGCTCGTCTCACGTGGGAAATTATTTCAATTGCCAAACTTCACAGTCCCTCTTTCAGCAGCAAGAAAAATATTTCTCAAAGGTGCAGTGGACGGGAACTAAATGATATTGTAGATTGCCATTTTCGCCGACTCAATATCATAAGTACATGGGAATGTATTTATCGTATAGTAATTGATATGTACGCAGCCATTCGAGGAAAATTACTGTTGATCGACTTAGAATAATCCAATGGATTTTCCGACGGTTTGTTGCTCAACATTCTGTAATGGAGTCATCCCTTTTCATTTCAATTACTTATTTTTTCCATTGGTGTAGTTTGGGAACTTCTGAAATTGAATCAACAAAAGGAGATGATCTGAATTCCTGACTGCCTATTGCAATGTCATCTTTGCGAGGTTTTCACAGTTTCATTGAATTCCGTCAGTTCAAATCACTTTCAAATGAGGGTATTCCTGATCCTGGGAGCC
This sequence comes from Gammarus roeselii, assembly GCA_016164225.1. Classification (NCBI taxonomy): domain Eukaryota; kingdom Metazoa; phylum Arthropoda; class Malacostraca; order Amphipoda; family Gammaridae; genus Gammarus; species Gammarus roeselii. The sequence continues at coordinate 14,844 of SDVV010001966.1, forward strand.
ATCAACTCAGGACTAGTATTTATGTTACAGTATTTATAAAATTAACGTATCGGACGATTACAGGAGAGATGTCTTTGAAATGATTGCATAATAAACGGGCTTCGATCCTCTGAATTGTCAATATCTTCACATGCCTGTTGGATTGAAAAGATTTAAATTCCTCAGAACTGTCGTGTGTAATTAGATAAATAGTGATATAATACAATTTTGAGATCGGTCACTAATATTTTTTTAGTATACGCATGTATACATGCATGTACGTCTTCACCATATCAATAAACATACCCGTTATTAGGGCATTTAGTGATTACAAATTATTTTCTTATGAGTTGAAGAATTTTTTGTAAGGTGGACTTCAAACATTACGTCCAGTCAATATTTCATTGTCGGAGCAAAACTCGGTTCACGCAGGGGGAAGCGGATTATAATTGGATACCCGATCGATTGAAAATAACGTGGTGGGTTATGTCCGGTTTGCCAAGCTCTTTTCTGGGTTACTGCTGAACAACCCGACCGCTTTGACGAAGTAGCGGTGGATTTGTTGTTGTAAGGCCAACGTTTGTAATGAAGTAGTTATACACCTGGCGCGGTGTGGAACCAGCTCAGTGCAGAACCTTTACGGTTTCTAACTTCGGTGAACGTTTTTCGCATCAGGTGTTGCCCCGTGGAATTCACTGGATGGCTCTGTATTTGCCGATGGTCATATATTTTTTCATTAATTTCGAGTCAATCTCTTTCTCTTTTCCTGGATTGTCTCCGGGTTTTTAATTCCTTCATTTTCCGATGTTTGTCCCATTTACTTCTGCAGGCTGGATGGCGTTAGGATCTACCAACTCTATTTGGTCTTCTCCTTCCCAACAGTGTCCTTCTCATTAAATGAATGTGCACTGTACTGTATTATTAACTCTGTTTCATCTCCCTATAGAGCCTCTTTTCCTCAACCAAGCCCCTTAAACACTCAATATCTGTTTATGCATCCTTATTAATCTGTTGTTGTGCTGACGTCTAGTCGAAATTTGTTGAATTCCTTCTTCGTTGAAGGTTTCTGCATTGTAGTCCCGTTTTAAGGTTTTACTTAATCCAATCATTGCCTGAAATTTCTTTCTTCACAACCTCTCTTTTACTTCTCCAACTTTTCATGCATCATCTCTCATAAATAACACTATCCTTGAGCTCATCTTTATTCACTCCATCCGTCTGCGTTCACGCCCAACCTACGTCTTCATTATTCTCTTCCTCGTCTGTCACCGCGAGCTTCTTATCTCCCACCATTGTTTCTCTGTATTCCATTTTATTGATTTGATTCTTTCTTCCCTATCACACTAATACTCTTTGCTTCATTTCCTCCACTCCTTCTTCATTGCTCCGCCCAGCTCATGGAGGAGCAATAGTCATGCCGACCATTTCCTTGTTAACTACATTTTACCTGCTATAGTGGGCAACCCTCATCGTGGCTTGAACGAAAGCAGCCCGTCCTTCGTGCCAGCCCGTATGCCCCTCAATCTGAACTGCTTGTAGCACCCCTTTATCCAGGCTTGTCAATGAGCAGCACTTCATTCACACCTAAAATAGAAACCCCTATTCTGACCGATTAAATCATCCTGGCCTAGAAGGCCATCGTACAACCCAGCACCCCTCATCTCAGCACCCCTTATCCCAGGAATGCCTGGGTGAGGGGCTGCTACTGCCATACCAAGATGAGGAGGGCTGCTACTAGAAGATGACTATGAGGAGCAACTTGACAGGTTAGAATGAGGGGTTGTTATTGACAGGCCTTGATGAGAAGCACCTCATCCTGGCCTGCAATTTATGTGCGTACCTATGAGTCATTTGTCAGGTTTTCGAAATAATTATGACCAGAATTGATGCGATACACTAAAATATGAGATGACGATCATTCTGCTAGACATATTTCCTGATGACTGCGTACTCGCTTATGCCTTTGCCAATTGTAAACTTGTTCGATGGAGAATTTCGTGAATATAAGCACTCGTATTTTTCTTAAATTTAGATTGCAGTATCCATATGAATGGAGCAATGTAGACTACGACTGATCTACTAAGACAGACCGTTACAAAGTGAACCGTTTTCGTGATACATTTATAGCGATGCTGATAATATATTTTACAATTATGTATTGACATAACCTTTTCCTTCTTATCCTTGGTCAAAGATTCAGAAGTTGAAAGCTGAAAACATTGAGCGGTCAGAAAATGTTGTCTAAATTTCACACGACCGCTTGTATTTATTCAAGAAGTCCAAGTATTGTGCCCTTCGAACTGGCCAACTGCCGCGGTCAGCAGTCAAAATATAAAAGAGTGAAGGCACGGCATCCCCCATATCTTAGTCACGATACTTTTCAACACATCACACTTTGCAATTACCTCCCCCTTATGGAATTTTCCGAGATGCACTAACTTCTGGGAACGAGACCATCTCTTTATTGTATTCCTGTTACTTCAGACTCTCCATCAACGCGACTTTAATAATATGAGGTGCATGTGCCGTGATGTCATTAAACGTTGGCACTGAGCGGTTTTGGTTCATTAGATTCCGAATTGAATTACCGACACCCGCTAAGAAAATGAATTTCAATATCATAGTGTGAATTTATACACAACCTTTCCAGTAAGTTTTTGAAAAAAATGTAGTACGTAATAATCATCTCATCACAAAATAATCATCCCTTGTATTCATAATCAGATAATTGAATCCAGAAATGAAAAATGTGTGCACATATTTGAAATAATAATTTCAGATTTGAATTCTGCCGGAATACTTAAAGAGCGGATATTTAGAAGTAACGGTACTATCAGACAATTTTATAACTATATCGATCTGTAAGTCTCATTTTCTGGGCATGGAGTGGAAAACTCATGTCAGAATATGGTTAGGTAATTTTGTGAAGTTCCACAGCTAGTAAGTACATGCTGTAGTAGTAGGAGGAGGCCTGGGACAGGCTGAAGAATTCATTTTAGCAGAAATACAGAATTAAATTTCCAGTACAACTAGCCTAGCCATGACAGTGGGCTGAATATTTCAGTTTGTAGAATATTCATTTACTGTTGCTAGGACGTTGATTTTAAATTATGATTTGTTTAAGGACAGTAAATTTGTTTTTCAAAATCACTTTGTCATTCTTCTTCAACATGGGTAATTTTTTTCTTTGTTTTGAATGCCTTTATTGAACACTTTTAAGTGGACGCCGTAATCGCAACAGCTTCACTCGAGAGTAACCTTGCTTCAATACCCTCGATCCTCTACTTGCCTGGTTGTCTTTAGATTACCAAGGGTGGTTTCGAAGGTAACTTTATCCCTACACTTTCTTGTTTCGCTATTACTCAAGATATGCACAAATTTTATGAGAAAAGGGGTTGCAATATGGATTATCTAACGTAGTTTTATTTTGTATCAGATGCTTTGAATCAAAAAAATTAGGTTGACTGATTTCGTTATATTATGCATGGTTTTGGAAAACCACTATTTGAAGAATTATTTACAAAACAATTCAAAAAAGATTGGGGAATATTTTCGTATATTCACTAGAGTTGTCAGAAAATAGAGTCTATTCATATTCCTTTATTGCTTGGGGTATACTGTTAAAGTAGATAGCATTAACTCCCATCTGGAGATGAAGTTTCCTGGTTTGAAGTCATAGTGATCGCGAAGGGAACATTCAGTTTTGTCTCCAACTGGTACATGGTCCATTACCATTATAACTTGTTATCTACCATTGACTCAGCTTCGATCAGCAGTAACATTAACAGTGCAAGAGGACACAGTGTCACTCAGTGATTTTGTTGATTATCCCAATTGCTTGGCAATCTCACCGCCATCTGTGAAAAGAGCTCCAAAGAAAACATGGAACAGCATCATAAAGTTCTCCGTGCAATCAGGAGCAGAGGCCCGTACATGGAAATAAATATATATGTTAGCGCACACATTCAAAATTGCTTGAAATTGATTGTCAAATCAAGTTACGATAAGCAAATCACCAAATTGTTCCACCTAGCGCTGGCTGGGAGACATTGTTTCACACTGTCCTCTGGTCTTCCGAGTTGGATGATGAGCGTCCTTTATGAGTCGAATGTGTTTCGGAGCGGGAAAATGTTTTCGTTTTTCCATTCGTTTGAACGCACTGCCAAAAAACATGTTCCCGGCTATAACTTAGAATTTTTTATGTCATGCGATGCAACCTTTGAAAATTCTTTTTGAGTGACGAGACGATTTAATAGAGGAAGCGAATATTGAGAATTCGAGGGGCCATGCACTGTTCCGTCAACATATTATTGATGTCAGGAAGATGTCTGCAACTTTGTGTGTTAATGCTATTTACATTGAATCATATGTTATTGTTAGCATTGCACTCGCTCCATGAAGAACCCAAGTTACCATGGAAATTAACTGGTGAGTTTCTATGGATGTTCGATTCGTCATTGCATTGTATTTTATTTGAGCAATTTCGGCACTCAAACATTTCAAACGTAATATGCCAGGAATCATAAATGGGTTAAATTTTGTACAATGGTCGGGTCATGGAGTGACCAATGATCTGGAATGGATTATTTCGCAAACTTTTGCTAGTTTTATCTATTACAGTCACCTTTTTTTGCAGGTGCCAGCAGTACCGAATATATGTGTTATGATCAGCGTCCGCTAGCACATATATTGTGTGGGGCTTAGGCCTGTTAACCCTAGCCTAAGTTACTCGTAGAAATCCCTTGCCTTGCATATTTTGACTCCCCTTCAAAGTGTGTTTAGAAAAGCAGGTGATCACCATATGGTATCAAATGATCAGGTGACGTTGGCCGGGATACAATAAGAAAGAGGGAAGTGTTAAGCTTAGGTTAACCCTAAAATTAACAGACAGATGGGAGGAGCCAATAAAATTCGTTAACGGCTAAAATTGGTGTCTATGCCGATGACAGCCAAGGTATTAGGACACCACGCCCCCTTGGGAGTGACCAAATTTAGAGTGGTTTCCTTATTGGAGGATCATTTCATATACATAAACAAGGCCCTCCCATATTAACTTAGGAGTGCAGGGGTAAATTGTATGGGACCACATATTTCATAACAGAGCAGCTCGGGTGGAGGTGAGCCTGATTAGAACAGCGATCGAACACTCGGTGTGAGACGTTGCTAGTATTGTACTCTGACATGTAGATGCGTGTAATATTCTCTTCAGCGTTTATATGCGTTCCATAGGTTGTTAGTAGCTGTGTGACAATTTTGATATTTATAATAGTCTACGTTCATACTTAGATGCGTGTAATAATTCTTCAGTATTTATGTCCCGTGTTTTGTATCTTCTCCAGGGTGGGTTTGTTTTTGCTCTTCGCTGCGCTCCCTCTGTTTTTTGCTCCCACTTACGCTCCCTTTTATTTTCAGTTCGCTTTTCTTTTCTCCTTTTCACTGTTCATTTTGATTATACACAAAATACACTTTTGTTCCTTTATATCACAATCGTTGATCATGCTCGATTGAGAGTTAACCTGTTGACCTGTTACTTTGTTCTTAATTCAAAATAATATTATAAAATAACCAGTGTAATCATTTGAACCTTCGCACCCTTCCACTTAATTTAACAACCGTGAATAAAAGCTTAGAACATAGAAAACATATTTCATTAGGTTTGGATGACGTCGAATGGATGAGAGAAGCAATATTGTTTCGGTTCATCAAGATTTGTTCATAATATAACGAGCAATTAATGCCAAAAATGGTGGCTATGATATCCAATGATTTTTTTTTGCCGTGTGTGTTGATGCGTAATCGGGCATTGCATAGAAGGACTAGAGTTTCTTCTGTCGACATAATATTGTATAAGAATATCATTCAACAGAAGAGATAAAATTACAATAACGTAGATCAAGTAACAGCGTATAACGACGTGAAAGGGAATATTACAATACTGCACCGATACTCCCTCGACAATTTATCGAATCGTTAAGTAAAGGTAATTCATCTCGTGCCCTAAAAACAGTGGTTACCGCAAAGTGAAAACGTTCTCTGATATGCTGTCATTTAAATACCATCGCATTTCGGAAAGATTTAAACTAGCGTGTTAGAAAAATACCTTTCAATGTAATGAGCAGACATAAATGGCTATGTCTATCTTCTGTGTGCAAATGCTGGATGACATACCTAGTTGGTAACGGTTCAATCACATGTACAAATTTCGACGTGGTTTTGTTGTTTCCTGTTGACATAATATCATAGTTTTGCATTGCACACTATTTAACTGTCTATTTTCTCTTATCGCCCACCCACGCTTGATCCCCTCGAGTATTTGACGTCTAATGTGTTGCAGGAGCTCCAACAGCTGACTCTTCTTGAAGGAATTCCCCAATAAATTACTCTGCTCTGTCTGCTCCCGTCTGCAGCAGAAACAGCTCGAGCTGTTTATTCGTCTTTTGGAAAAACAGACTGCTTATTTATTGAAGCTCAGATGCCCAGCCAAACAAAGTGTAAACATCCCTCAGACAAACACGGCACCTGGTCGAGTGGCCTGTGTTTGAGAGAGCATTATGGGGTCCAGTATGGTTTGTATAGACAACACAGGTAATACAGTGGCTTTTCGTTACACCCTTTTACCCTATATAATTTAAATGATGCTGTTTGAAGATCAGAATAACACAAAAAAAAAGGGTATCGACATAATTTTAAATGTAGAGGATCAGTCTATTACTTTTCTCATTGTCGACACGACAGAATAAATATTGTCATTCTCGCTCTAGCCCGCATCAGATGCCATCAGTGCCATACTATTTTTTGCCGATAAGTGAGTGGGGCAGAAGAAGCCATATTACCTTTTGCTAGTTTTTATCTATGCTAAACAAATCAGAGTTCATCTTCGTCTCCTTTCGAAATCGAAACAGGTACAGCATTGCCTTCTTAAACAGCATTGGTACAGCATTGCCTGCTTAAACAGCATTGGTACAGCATTGCCTGCTTAAACAGCATTGGTACAGCATTGCCTTCTTAAACAGCATTGGTACAGCATTGCCTGCTTAAACAGCATTGGTACAGCATTGCCTTCTTAAACAGCATTGGTACAGCATTGCCTTCTTAAACAGCATTGGTACAGCATTGCCTTCTTAAACAGCATTTCAGATGATGCTTTTCATCTGTTGGATATATGGATTCCAGGGCACACACATATAATTATGTACAACAAAAAAAAATCATAATTTTATGCATTGAAGCTGATGACTCTTTTCGAATAGCCTGCAATTTGACTATTTATGAGATTGCAGTTTGACCAGTGTTTGCTCATGATTGATTACTACTTGTTGGCAGCAGATAGTCAAAAGAGCATCGCGTGATGTCTTCTATCATACTGGTAGAAATACCACGCCAATATAGAAGAGTCGCATGCAAGAATAAGTTGTCCTGACCCAATAAATTACGGCGGCCGTACTCAGAATTTTGACCGTAATCTCGATTTGTACAGTTTTTAAATCATGTCTCTTTTTGAAGACTCTACAGAGTGGTTGTGGATGATAACGTACTATGGACAACTACGCGTGTCGAGCGATACCGTACTATAGTACGCTAAGTATGATTGGTACGCTTAGTATGACTGGTACGCTAAGTGTGACTGATACGCTATGTGTGACTGGAACGCTAAGTGTGACTGGTGCGCTATGTGTGACTGATACTCTAACTGTGACTGGTACGCTAAGTGTGACTTGTACGCTAAGTGTGACTGGTGCGAAACGTGGGACTCACGTAACTACTGACTGGTACGCTAGACTAGTTACGTGAGTCCCACGTTTCGCACCAGTCACACTTAGCGTACAAGTCACACTTAGCGTACCAGTCACACTTAGAGTACCAGTCACACTTAGCGTACCAGTCACACATAGCGTATCAGTCACACATAGCGTATCAGTCAAACTTAGCGTACCAGTCACACATAGCGTATCGGTCACACTTAGCATACCAGTCACACTTAGCGTACCAGTCACTAGTTACGTGAGTATAATGTCACTACAGTACAATGTTACGCAAGATTTACGTGCAGTAAAGTTAAACATGAACGGTAACATTAGATTCACAGGGTTTAAATTATTTAGATTAAATTTAAAGTCATTGATGAAAGAGCAACCAGCCATAGCGAAAAAATATAAACGAAAATTTCAAAAATTAAAGTTTTTTAAAGAATATTGTGGACGGATACATTGTCACTATAATATATTCATTAGAAAAGAGCTAAAACAGGTAATATATTTACTCTACTGTTTGCCTGCTTCCATATCTGTCCAGCGTTATCGATTTTAAATCTCAAAATGGACTCCAAGGTTGTTGTGGCCTTCGTTTGGCAAAACTTCAGAAGCGGCCACCAGGATCATGTTGCTTCAGTTCTATGTTAATTTGGGAATTTTTGACTTCAAATTTTGTGAGCAAATTGGGAAATAGTTCTCCAATTCGTGTATCCCTTAACAGAACAATAGAGAGGACGCTTGTTGTTCAAGCCATCCTGATATGACCTTGAGCTCATCAACCCCAGTTGCTTGCATTTTATGGATGCTGGATTGGATGAATTAACGTCAAAACGAGCAGTTCATTTGAAGTCCAGCACGTTTCTTCTGTGTTATGGAAATCGGTGTTCAATAATGTGTGATTCTGCATGCTGCCCGAACGATTTGTGAAGTTGTTATTCAGAGTATAATTTCGCCCGGGCAGGGAGATGGAACATTCTACCATAGCATTTACACTTCACATCTGTTGAACCAGCTCATGAGCACAGACACCGTGCGCTCAAAAATATTTTTATATGAACTGCACATTTTATAGCTTGAATGGAAGAATAGTTCATGTTCCACTATAACGAATTGTGCTCTTAGAATGATCATAGTTATTTTTGCCACATCATTGTCGGTATAGTACCTAAGGCCGCACAGATTAACCTCGCCATCGACGTGTGGCTTCGAAACTTAATAATCTCCGCAGGATATGTGAACGTTGTTATCTCTTTCTTTCCTCCCATAATATGGCTACTGCGTAGGGCCACAAGCCAGCTCCGATTATCTCAAACAAAACCACATGTTGACGTGCCAGCTAAAGTAAAAGCTGAGACTTGATCCTACCACCATCTGGCACCGTGTAGACAGTCTCCGAAAGCTGAGACTTGATCCTACCACCATCTGGCAGCTGTTGACAGTCTCCGAGAGCTGCGACTTGATCCTACCACCATCTGGCAGCTGTTGACTGTCTCCGAGAGCTGCGACTTGATCCTACCACCATCTGGCAGC
>SDVV010001967.1:0-24102 GCA_016164225.1 Gammarus roeselii
GTCAGTAGACCATGACGGTGTGTTGAACGAAGTCAGCCGCCAACACCTCCAAAGCAGGAGTCACCGTCAGACCAGACACTTGCTTTAACAACGTCAGTAGACCATGACGGTGTGTTGAACGAAGTCAGCAGCCAGCACCTCTAGAGCAGGGGTCACCGTCAGACCAGACACTTGCTTTAACAGCGTCAGTAGACCATGACGGTTTGTTGCACAAAGTCAGCAGCTAACACCTCCGGAGCGGGAGTCATCATCAGACCAGACACTTGCTTTAACAGCGTCAGTAGACCATGACGGTGTGTTGAACGAAGTCAGCAACCAACACCTCCAAAGCAGGGGTCACCGTCAGACCAGACACTTGCTTTAACAGAGTCAGTAGACCATGACGGTGTGTTGAACGAAGTCAGCCGCCAACACCTCCAAAGCAGGAGTCACCGTCAGACCAGACACTTGCTTTAACAACGTCAGTAGACCATGACGGTGTGTTGAACGAAGTCAGCAGCCAGCACCTCTAGAGCAGGGGTCACCGTCAGACCAGACACTTGCTTTAACAGCGTCAGTAGACCATGACGGTTTGTTGCACAAAGTCAGCAGCTAACACCTCCGGAGCGGGAGTCATCATCAGACCAGACACTTGCTTTAACAGCGTCAGTAGACCATGACGGTGTGTTGAACGAAGTCAGCAGCCAGCACCTCTAGAGCAGGGGTCACCGTCAGACCAGACACTAACTTCAACTCTCCAAACTGGCCGTCCCGACAGCCAAGATACCTGAAGCATACGAGGATGATAATTTTTATACTAACATTTTACAATAAAAAAAAACATTTTTCAAGAAAAAAGACATAAATTACTCAACAACCCCATGCATGTTGTAAAAGTAGTTAGAGGAAATTTCATATTGACAAATTATTTACTTCAAAATAAACAATGCCTCAAATGATAGTTCACAGTTTTTAACAACAGTAATAGAAAACACACAAGGGCTTGTTTGACGGGGAAAGTTATCAGTGATAAGTGTTATTGAAGCGTATAAAAGTCTTCCCAAATCAGGCCAGATCAACATTCACGGCGATCCACAGCACAGCTCAATAATACCAGATGGTTGCTCAATGATAACTTCTCGAATACCTGAATGGCACGTCTCATTTATAACTGAGACATTCCTCTCACCTGACGAAGTTGCCGTTTGGTCTGAACATTTGTATCCTGTGATTGCCTGAGTCGCCCACCAGCATAAACCCGCATGGGTCCAGTGCCACGCACTCTGGGGCCTCCATTTGGGCTTGGTTTGAGCCCCGGCCCCCCAGGGTGTGCTGTAAGGCACCCGTAACGCCGCTGTAGACCTGAGACGGACACGACTGAGTGTTAGAGGTCAATCGTAGTAGACCACAGGTGATCCTCGTGTACAACTGACAGGGACACTGCCGAGTGTTGAAAATACAGTGAGGGGTTATGTTTCATGCAGAATACGAATTATTTGAATTTGATTGTAGATTTCAGGTTATTATGGGCATTTGCTCATACACATACAAAATCTTAATCCCTCATCCATTTCAGTCTTACTTTTGATGTTGAAGAATTGTTTTCCCAAAAACCCTAACAATTTTTTATTCCAGGTGATGAACCCTGAATCGGAATCACTCTATAGCACGTACTGTCCTGCTTTCCTAACATATGCCTAAGCTAACTGGTAGTGCATCGAAAGGGTTCCGGTATCGACTCTATTTTCATTCAGCCTACGTTTCAGATGAAAAAAAAAACGTCAATAATTGACTATGTCTTATAGTATGCATAAACAAAGCATGCAGTCACTCATTTTGTACACCAGATTGGAATTCCTCCACTTCCCTCTGGCCGTCTCTTATCATGTCTACAGCAAAGCAGGTAAACACTCACCCTACACCACAGGTTGTCTTCCCTCCACCAAATATACGCAGTATCTCTCATCATGTCTGAATCCAAGCGTCCAAACCCTCACACTTCAGCTTAGATTATCTTCCCACCACCATATGTAAGCAGTATCTCACATCATATATATATCAAACCGTCTAAACACTCACCATCTTTTCTCTGAGTCCCTCCCTCATCATCCCTAATGCACACCACCCTCGTCCTCACCCTGCACCGGTGGTTGGCAGTATCTGCCACCAGGACCGTCTTGCCGTCCAGGGACACGGCGACACCAGCTGGCTCCCTCAGCTCGCGGCTGCCCAGCTGACGGAGGGGCTGACCGTCGCGGTCCAGCACCTATTGGGGAGAGTAATGATTACTAAAGCACGGGTAGGTGAAAAGAAGTATCTACAGGAAGACTAGAACTGTGCTTTCTCCAAAAGAAGGGTCTGCAAGGGTGCAGGAACTAAATAGACTTCCAAGGGCTGAGCAGTTGTATTTAGTAGATAGTCCGAGCGATTGTATTTAACTCATTGGGTTGCATCGTGTTTGCACTGTTGCAGTACCTTGGTTATCGCAATCTTGTTATGTCAGCGTAGCATTTTCTATGAATCAGATTTTCTTAGCACAATTTCAGAGTAGATACAACCGAGTCTAAATGCAGGTCAGGATGTGTCTTAAGACAAGTGTCAACGGATGACAGAAGGATGGAATACAACCTAGTCTAAATGCAGGTCAGGACGTGTCTTAAGACAAGTGTCAACGGATGACAGAAGGATGGAATACAACCTCGTCTAAATGCAGGTCAGGACGTGTCTTAAGACAAGTGTAAACGGATGACAGAGGATGAAATACAACCTAGTCTAAATGCAGGTCAGGACATGTCTTAAGACAAGTGTCAACGGATTACAGAAGGATGAAAACAACCTAGTCTAAATGCAGGTCAGGACGTCTCTTAGGACAAGTGTCAACGGATGAAAGAATGATGAAATACCATCCAGTCTAAATGCAGGTCAGGACGTGACTTAGAAAAAAGTGACAACGGATGAAAGAAGGATGAGATACAACCCAGTCTAAATGCTGGTCATGACGGGCTTAGGAACAAGTGTCAACGAATGAAAGAAGGATGAGATACAACCCAGTCCAAGTGCTGGTCATGACGGGACTTAGGAACAAGTGTCAACGGATGAAAGACGGATGAGATACAACCCAGTCCAAATGCTGGTCATGACGGGACTTAGGAACAAGTGTCAACGGATGAGAGAAGGATGAGATACAAACCAGTCTAAATGCAGGTCAGGACGTGTCCTAGGACAAGTTTCAACGGATATAAGAAGGATGAGATATACGAGTACGAGCGAGTTTGCTATACCTATTCCGATAGAGATGCTATTGTGCAGCCGATGTAAATCACACTCTTTTTAAATATTATCAAAGTTTTGTCGAAAAGGCGTCGCTAAATGTGATCTGGGGGGGACATGGTGAAGGACCTAATTAAACCTGGCTGTAAAATTGTCCCCAATGACGTCTAACTCTCAAAAAAAGACCGATAGGCAAACGAGTTTGTTATTAAGGCTCGACGGAACGTCGGTTTCATCAATGGTCGAGAAGATCTGAGGAGAGAAGAATGATCAGAACCTAAAAAATGAACTGATGGGTTCCCTGACTCGAATATCGACCGTGAGGATACGGAAGGCCTTATGGCGTTTGGCCAACAGATAGTGTATCCTATATAGGATACACTGACTGTTGGTCAAACGCCATAAGGCCTTCCGTGTCCTCACGGGCGATATTCAAGTCAGGAAACTCATCAGTTCATCTTTCAGGTTCTAATCATTCTTCTCCCCTCAGATCTTCTCGAACATTTGATGAAACCGACGTTCCGTCGAGTCTTAACAATAATTTCGTTTGCCTATCGGTCATGTTATGAGAGTTAAACGTCTGAGAGTCCTCCTCAATACACAATATAGTAAACGTAGTCCATACGAGGACACACATTGTGGCAGCAAAAAAAAAGTATCTACACGCTGTTTCTTAACAGCAAACCGACGTATTGTCCAATAAGGCTTAGATAAAATGAAATCATCAAAATAATCTACACGTGAGTTAGGACCCATTCCCTGCTGCGACCCAATACTGATGGAGGGGCAACTCTAACAGTCGTTTCGATGGTTTACTCACGCATAACTTCCTCCCTTCTCGAACTATTCCTCGAATTCACAATCCATCAAATAAAAAAAATCAATTAGGAATACCTACATTATATCAAGATAATATTCGTGCTTAACCTTCTCCAGCCAATTCAGTAAAAAAACTTTTTTACCAGCTACGAGGCGGTTCAGTCTGAGTTAGACTAAAGAGCGTGCTGCCTCAGGCATCAGACATCGCAACCACAAGAGCTTTCCTATAAGCTGTTGTCCTGCCCGGTTGTCCTTGTTGCGTCATCTGTGCGCAGCATATTGAGAAACAACCAGGAAAAACTTGTTCGCACAACTCCCTTCTAACAACAGAAGATATCTTGCAGAAACGAGGTAGAGAGTGGAAGAGAGCGGCCTGAGCGGGAGCTAGCGAGGATGAAGTTACCAGACTTTATATGACTTGCAGTTACGAAGTACACTATCTTTGCTGCTAACACTGGAAACTTTTGCGTAGCCTACACTGACAAGTTTTCAAACTTTTCAGGGACGTGGAGATGGTCTACAGTTGTAAACTATTGCAGATAGGGGATGAAAAATTTAATATCAGAATAGTTTTGTTGAACTTCTAGAAAAGAATGTCTCGATAAATAACATTTCCTTGTTCCCAGAGTGTGTCTGAAAATGTGTACCGTAATAGTGTTTTGAAATACGATCAATATTAACAGATGGAAGAATATTGTTTAATTGCAGGTATTTTTTGCGATTACCTGCAACATCATTACAGATGTTGTTACACACCCATATCCTTTACTACAGGAGTTGTTACACACCCATATCCTTTACTACAGGAGTTGTTACACACCTTGTATGCTACGACTACAGGTGTGGTTACAAACCTTTAGCCTGTTAAGGGCGTCATTACAAATGTTCTGACACACCCTTATCGCGTAGTTATAGGTGACGTTACAAACCTGTATCGTGCCGTTACAGGTGTTGCTACTCACGGGTATCACCTAATATTACACACCTAATACGTAATATTACACACCTGTGTCTTGCCGTTACACACATGTATCTTGCCGTTACACACCTGTATCTTGCCGTTACACACCTGCATCATGCCGTTACCCACATGTATCTTGCCGTTACACACATGTATCTTGCCGTTACACACATGTATCTTCCCGTTGATACCTATTTCATGTCGTTACACATCTGCGTCGTGTCGCTAAACACCTGTATCTTGTCGTTCCGCACCAGTATCTTGTCGTTACACACCTGAATTCTATCGTTACAGGTATCCGCAATGTACAGGAGCCCTTGTCCATCTACAGCCATGGACTCTGGTGCACTAAACTGCCCGGGGGCGCGTCCTCTGCTGCCCCACTCTCTTAGGAAGCGACCGTCGAGGGTAAACACCAGCACGCGACTCCGCCACTTGTCTGCCAAGAAGAGGAAGGGTTAGACGGGAACACCAGCAATCGACTCTACCACTAGTCTGCAAAATTTGGGTGGTTATAGGGAGCATCAGCGTTGGATACCTTCACGCTTCTGTGAAGAAGAGAGGGTATAAGAGAACGCCAGCATACGATTTTGTCCCTTGCCTGTGGTGGAGGAGAAGGGTTAGATGGGATCACCAGCATTTACTAAAACACTTGTCTGTGGAGAAGAAAGGGGGAAGTTAGAACGGAACAACAGCACTTGACTCCACAACGTGTCTGTGGGTGTGTTAAAGGTTAGATGGAAGCACCAGCACTTGGCGCCTCCACTTGTCTGTAGATAAGAAAGGGGAAAGTTAGAAGGGAACAACAGCACTTGACTCCACAACGTGTCTGTGGGTGGGTTAAAGGTTAGATGGAAGCACCAGCACTTGGCGCCTCCACTTGTCTGTAGATAAGAAAGGGGGAAGTTAGAACGGAACAACAGCACTTGACTCCACAACGTGTCTGTGGGTGGGTTAAAGGTTAAATGGAAACACCAGCACTTGGCGCCTCCACTTGTCTCATGAAAAGAGGGGGTAACTCGGCCCATAATCTCAATTGGTAAAGTCACATCTCAATTAAGATACCTGATATGCTTTCATTTGTGACCGTTTTCTAGCTGGGTTTGTGGTGAAAGCATTCAATGGTACAATCGAGCAAGGAAAGTTGTAGAAAGAATAAGGAAACCCTTAGAAGTGTATTTTGACTTGATTTATTTAGAGAAAACGACTTTCAGAAATATTTAGTCATTGTAGATGGTACCGTAGATGACCGCACATCGGCGCGCCCGTAGCGCAGCGACTTCACGTAAACAGAGCTTCACTTATGCATATAGACAATTATTTTCAAACTGAGTAGGAGGGAACAAAACGCTGACCCAAGCGTAAAGAAATACGTTTAAAAATTATCATGTGTTGTAGTCTATAGAGAAGTATAGAATAAAAATTCAATCGAGTATCCAAAATGAAACACGGCCTTACGACATCCCAGCTGTTATAATTAAACAATGCCAGCCGGTGCTGGCAAGCCCAATTCAAGTGTTGTGGCAGAAGCCTCTTGAGACGTTTAATATCCCACAAGCAATGAAACATGTGGTCATCTTCCTTATAGCAAAAGGAGGCAGCCTCACATGCCCATCAAACTATACTAATTTGATCACTTCAGAAGTAATTGGAGAGCGGTAACTCAACTATCTGCAACATTATGATGAAATAATCAAAGAATTGTGCAATAAATACAATGTGGCTAGGACTTATCTACATTTTTATAAGGCCTTTAACAATGTAGATTCCAGTGAACTGATCCCAGTAAACTAAATAACGCATGTACCCAAATAAATGTTTATGAATGGATCAAAACATTTCATCGATGCAGAACTCAAAGTGTGGTAGCAAATGGTGAAACCTCTGCATCAGTTGCTGCACACAGTGGACTCCCACAAGGCCTGTGTTTGGCCTTCTATTTATCCTAATAATGACTAATGATCTGAGCAAAACAATCCACATTCAAGAGTCTCCTGCTTGTTTGGCGATATCTAACCTAACCTAACCTAACCTTCTTCTTCTTACTAAAGGCTAATGACTGGGAAAAACTATCCCCATTCGTCAGTCTTCTGCTTTGCGGGCGATATCAAAGTCCTAAGCATAGTGAAGGATACAAAAGATGTGGAAAATGTTCAAGCTGTCACAAAAAATTCGTTGGGTGGGGTTGCAAAAACATCATGCAATTCAATTAATTTACATTTGAATTACTAAGACATGGAAAAAAAATCCTGAGAATAGAGTTATCATATTAATAATAACCCCGACGTTGATTGAGTGAGCTTGAGTGATTTAAGCGAACGTATACAAAACCATGCATAGGCAAGTAAAAGGATTCTGTTCCTGGGCCATGAGAACCTTTCTGTGAATGTCAAGTCTTCATGAGCAACTAATCTAATCAGTTCATAGAAGATTCCCCCAAAAAATGACAGAGATGAAATAAATCATTTTTTTGGCATATTGATTGCCTTGAGTTTGATAGAATGTACTACTTTAATGTGCAAAAACTGACGGGCGGCCGTATGATGCAACACATGGCATATAACAGTTTCACGTGGGGCACCCAAATTATTCAATCGAATGCCACTGGATATCTCCGAGACCAAGCGTGTGTCGCAAATGCCAGCCACAGCAAACATCTTGAGATTCAAAAGCTGATTGGACGAGTACCTCTGCTGGTCCTGATCAATAGTGGATAGCCTAACTGTGGGAAGAGCTCTCCAAGCTAGGATCCGTCTAGCGCATGGGACGGCAACATCAACATTGAAATGCTGATGCCACAGCACGAGTAGAGACTGCCCCAACTGATGTGGGTCATTGGGTCATGTAGCAGCTGCTCTGTAACCAGCTCTACAGCAAAGATACTTCTACTACCCAAGAAAGTATCCGAGTAGTCCTACACTATCCTTTCCTGATTCGCATATTAGCAGAAGTTTATCATTAAAAAGCATATCGGCTCCAGCGTTTTGTCGTTCACTTTCTGCTGCCATTCGGTAAATTCAACACTTAAACAGAGCCTTCCGCTGCCATGCGGCAAATTCAACACCTAAACAGAGCGTTCAACTAATCTATCACACTAGTGAAAATTTATAACGAGCCCTGCATTGGCATTGGTTGGTGGGCTGTCACCAGCAACCATTTGAAAATGATAGACTGACTCCAATTTGCCCTAGCAAGCAGTATCAATAACTCCCTAATCCAATTTGCCCTCGCAAGCAGTATCAATAACTCCCTAATCAACGCGGCCGCTCGTGCCTTATTCAAATAACTGTCAATCATGCGGCTCCTAACTGAACAATCAACAGTCTTACGGTTCAACCGTAGCCAATCAGAAAAGCCACTCGTGCCTCATTCAAATAACTGTCAATCATGCGGCTCCTAACTGAACAATCAACAGTCTAACTATTCAACCGTAGCCAATCAGAAAGGCCGCTCGTGCCGCATTCAAATTCAGCAAATTTCGAGGCTCTTAACTGGACAATCAACGACCGGCTGGTCCAACCACAGCCAATTCGAGCCACCTGCACGCGCTTTATTCAAATCCTCCCTATCACGCGAAGCCTAACAGGACAATCAACGGCCGGCCAGTCAAGCCGCAGTCAACCAGGACGACCGGTGCCACCGGGGTGCAGTCGAGGACAACTAGTCCTCTGCACCCTCCCAAACGAGAGCGTTAATGAGCTTACGGCTCTCATTAGCGAGTGGAACCAGCATTTAATGAAGAGGAGATCAGCGGGTTAATGAAGCACTGTCGACTATTGACGGAAGCAACGCTGGTGAATTGGAGGATGGTGGACAAGAGTACAAGGATATGGAGTCATGAGAGGTGATGAGGAGGTACTTGAGGGAAGGTGTGTGCTGTACGAAAACCGACACAAGTATTGTAGTGTATCGAATGCAAAACATTTGCATATTACGTTGTAAAAATGAACTGAAATTGTTGGATGGCCACTAATAGACAACTCGAAGGGAATGCAGTCAAAAGTCTACGGCAATGCATCACCACCTTTCATTTACTTTTCTTTTGACGATTTACCCAGCCTCAATATCTAGAGAGCTGGCTTATCGTTTTCAAAAAATTAGGAAAAGTAAAATCTGTACTGGACAGTTCTTAGCTATGAAAAGTATCAACAGTTTTCAAAATTCAACTTTTTCTGATATATTTCTGAACCCGCATATAAAATTTCAGAAGCTGTGTCATAGAGTTTATAAGAAGATGTTTATGTAGAAATATCAATTCATTTTCGGTTAACGGCATAAATGATAAATAATATAATAAAATATGCCTCCGTAGAGCTATTTTAAAAAATTCCGAGCCCCCTCTTTTTATGCGCGTGCCTAACAAGTAAATCTTTTGCATACGCCACGCGTAGTTCTCTTCCATTTCTCAAAGCACCGGTCCACCAGAACACTTACAAAGCACGTTGATCTCCAGCCCACAAATCTCAAGCGTCTACTCCTTTCCCTGAAGTTCCTATCCTCCCCAAACGCCTCAACCCCCGTAACAGTTTCATCACCTCTCTTCCTCAAAAGGCTTACACCGCCAAACCTTTACCAAGCACGTAGATCTCCTCGACTAAAGAGCCACACGCCACGGCACTAGGGCACAGTATTTGGCCCGGGTCGTTCCCCCTTACGCCCCACGATACGGGCTTGGTGCCCCGCCTCTTTGTCTCGGGACCTGAGGACTGGTGACCTCTGGAAGTGCCCCTGAAGGAGTGGTCAGTCTTGATTCCCGGGAACATGACCACTCTGTAAACACGGGACGAGATGTTAGATTATGCAGCTCTCGGCAGGGACTGTTGGATCTGAAAGCGTGTGTACATTTTGCTCAGCTAATTCGTCTTTAAGATCATTTTTTACGGGAAAGTTACCGTGTGAGGATTTGTAGTGAACCAAATATCATTGGATTTATTACTTTAAAAATGTCAGGAAAACGACGTAACTACTTTCATTCTGAGGTGATGTAACTACCTTTGTCTAACTGCGACCAGGAATGCCATACTGATGCTGAACCCGTTGTTAAGGTAATTTCAATTCGAATTGCACCATTATTACATCACTTAAGCCAAAGTCATAACATTGACTCTGGTCAGCATACATGCAAACTTACAATTTAAAAGGTGTGGAATTAATGAAAAATATTTTTGAAGTAAATTACATTTAAATAATTTTTGTACAACTTCATTTTGAATTATATCAACACTGATTACAACTAATGTTCAAATTTAGTTCGGCCTTGTCGGCCTGATTATTTTCCTAATAAAATCATCATGCAAGTATTTTCAACATCACTTTCCAGTTTGTAAGAGATCCTAAGATGTGACGTTGATGTGAGTCGGAAAAAGTACTTATATATCAGTTGATTATTACAATACTCATACTTCTGGCGACGTACTTGGCGTACTGAGAGGACGTGACGTAGATGGCGCTGTTCCAATGGCACCAAGTGACGTCAGTTGGACGACGCATAACGGACCGGTGATGGAACTGTTGCTGGCTTCGAGAAGGTTTACATCTACGAGCCAAAAGAACTGATTTACACAATCGCTGTTGAGATGTTCTATTCTAAACAATCCTGAAGGATGTAATCAATAATGTAACAGGATGCACGGCCAGCAACTCCCTTGAAGGTATATCCATGGACGCTACAATCAATGGCTGCTTGGAGAAACATCAATACCTAGTAAGACTACCTGGAGAAACATTAATACCTACAGTAACATTGATAAAACGTACATATTATCCTCTACATCAAATTGTATTTCAATCTCCATGTTTTTATCCAACCAATTCATCTAAATGCCGTCTACAATCATATCAGTTTACATTTACCCTCTTATCTTGTCTACCCATGTTATTTCCTATAATCCCTACCCATATGTCTTTTCCCATCTTGTCAATCTGTTTGTGTTCTTATTTTATTCAGTTTACATGTTGTTAGTCCTCATATTCTCTTCAAATCTAACGGTCTTTATGTCTCTCCTAATTTGTCAGTCTTCATGTTCTCAAGTCTGGCAGTCTGCATGTTCTCTCCAAGTTTACCAGTCTTCATATTCTCACTAAGTTCGGAAGTCACCTTGTTCTCAGTACATCCAGCAGACTTTCTGCCCTCTCCAAGTTTGGTAGTATTCACGTTTTATCCAAATCTTGCCGTCTTTCAGTAGTCAGTCCTCATGTTCTTTCCAAGTCTGGCAGTTCTTATTTACTCTCGTGATCAGCAATTCTTAATGTACATCCCATGTTCCTAAGTTTCGAGATTCTCTCCCAGTTTGTCATTCTGTGACCTCACCTATAGAAAAGGCTCTGATCCTCTAGCGTCAGTTGGGGATCAGTTATTGGCGACAAGTTCGAGAAAATTGGTTGTTGACCTGCTGCCGGTGTAGGAAGACTCTGCTTCGTGTCCAAGAAACTGACTGTCCTACAAGGCTTATCCCGATCACTCTTGTTTCTAGAGGCACAAGATTTGGTTTCGGAACGGCTTTCGCCCATCGGTACGTCTTCGAGACTAACATCATAACACCTCATCGGAGCTCGGGTTTGCGATCTGCTCGATTTCAGCTTGTGTTTTTGTCGAGAGCCAGACCTGGAGCGAGACCTTGTTGAAGACTGCGATCGACTATTTTTGGTCTGTGAGGAGTTTGTTCGTCCCTCCGATAGATTTTCGACAGCCTTTTCAACAGTGGACTGGATTTGAATTTCATTGTTTTGCTTTGGTTTATCGCTCTCCGATTGTGTGGCTTCCAAATGCAACAAGTTAGGATGTTTTTCGCCGACCAAGGTCGATTTTTTATCTGATGAGCAGCTGTGGTATTTACTAGTCCTCAAGGGTTTGCCACTACTACGGTTTCTTCGGCTGCCGGCTCTTCTGAGTGAATCGTTAGCCACATGACAACCCAGTGATGCATCCCTCGTTTCTTCATCCAAATCAAATGTCTTTGGCAAGCGTTTCCCAGAGTCCGGACAATCCAGATCTGATTCTTCAACAGAAGCGGTGCTGGGAGACAAGGTTCTTCCTTCCGAATCGTCGCTGGACAAATCTCTCCTCGGCCAACGACGACTCGTGTTGGATTCAACGTCGCTGTCGAGGCTTTCATGCTCGTCCTGGTTCCCACCTTCGCTGACTGATATCCTCAAATCCACAAGCCTCATAAGCTTGTGCAGGAACAAGCGTTGGTGGGCGAGGCTTTCCATCTGACAAATACACATGCAACGAATACAACGATTATTAGTTTCAATGCGACAGTGACAAAATTATCTTAAATCTCATAGGAGACATCGATATTCCGCCTAAAAGAGTCTAAGTCATTCATGGCTTGTGAAATTGCTACTAGGTTGCCTGTTTTTAAGTTTAATCAATACCAGATCAACAATCATCAGCATTAAAATTAGCAACCTAAAAAATTACCTGCTGAATAAGCGACGTTGGTAAGCCACTACTCTTCAGATGACCCGGATTAGCAGAATCCCCAACTTTGGCCAGGGACTTACTAGAAGAGAGCGCTCTCTTCAGTGTAGTGAGAACTCTCTTCGTGTCCTTGGATAGAGGTATTTCCATATCGTCCAGCAGTTGGGTGTCGGTGGCCGCAGCCCCCTGGTGGTTGCGCGTGGCAGTGCTCCTGCTCCTGACGGCACGGCTGGCGTTGCGTCTTTGGTCGCGAATGTCCTCCTTCTGCAACTGCTTCTGCAGAGCCACAAACACGAAAAAGTTGGTCATCTGTTCAGCATTTAGATTCATTAAAACTATATAAAGTTTATGAATTAAAGCTAACATGCACCAACCGGCCATCGTTTGAGCTGCGAAAGACATGCCAAATCCAAACCGGTCATTTAATGGACACAAACAATGTGACCCTTCTACAGCATCTGCAAAGGTCCAAAACACGCAAGCTACTCATCTTTTAAACGTGGAAGA
Source organism: Gammarus roeselii (assembly GCA_016164225.1). Taxonomy (NCBI): domain Eukaryota; kingdom Metazoa; phylum Arthropoda; class Malacostraca; order Amphipoda; family Gammaridae; genus Gammarus; species Gammarus roeselii. The sequence continues at coordinate 12,963 of SDVV010001967.1, forward strand.
TACCCTAAACTCTGAATATTGATATAACAAATTTATCCTTATTTAATCAAGGTCCACTGAACATGTTCTTTGGTCTATTTATCGTAAGCAAACCTGCTATATTTATTATCAGTACAATGCAGTATGCTTCATAATAATCACCAAAATTCATGTATTGAACTATTGATGTCTCCGTCCCCGGTTATCATTAAGAAGAAGCTTGTGTCGCTGAGCTCGGAAGGATGTGGGGTGCGTCTGTCGAAAGTATCTCTGGTGCAAATTGCAGGTCTTAATTTCAGATCAATCGTGCATTCTCGTACACCCATTAAATCTCATAAAGAAAACACGTGGCTGTGTAACTGTTGCGGTAATAAAACAAGCAAATAAGTAATCTCAGTCGAGGTGTGATTGCAAATAACAAGGAAACTCTTTTTACGACTGTTGCTTTTTCTTTTTAATTTTCTCACTCTTAAATCATTTGGTCATCACACTCTGATAATTCGCTCTCAAACTCTCCCTTCCTCAGGCTCAGTTTGAGACTCTGATACATTTCCATGAACCCTCTCTATCCTCAAGGCTTCTTCCGTCTGAATCACCTTCGCCACGAGCCCTCCTTCACCTGAGCCTTTCAACGGGACATTCTTCTTCATGGATCATTTCCTTCCCAAACCCAATCATCTAGAACTTCTTCGTCATGGACCCTCTCTTTCTCCTGGATCTTTCATTTTGGCCTTCTCCGTCACAGACCCTCTTCCTTACTTGAGCTTTTCGTATGCAACCTTCTCCGTCATGCACAGACTTCTGCTCATGAAGCGCTCATTTGTACCTTCTCGGTCATAGACCCACTCTCTTTCTTCTCCTGGGCCGCTTGTGGACCCTACCCATCTTCATGAGCCCATTTCATTAGGACCCTTTCCATCACGGACCTACTCCTTCACACAATCATTTCCCTTAAGCCTCCATTCAACCCCCCATCAACATCCATTATTCACAGCCTGCCCCTCACTTTAACCATCAATAGACTGCCCCTCACCATGACTCTAAGCAGTCTGTTCCATGGCCCTCATAACCCTGCTCTTCATTTTGACCCTCAGCATTCAACCCCTCTCCATGTCCCTCACAGTCTTCCCCCCACCTTGATCATAAGCAGCCGGATCCCACACATTGACACTCAGTAGCCTGTATCTCACCCTGGCTCTTAGCCGCCAGCACCTCAACTTGACTCTCGGCAGCCTGCATCTCGTCGTAACCGGCACCTGCCTGCTCCTCTCATTGACCCTCACCAGTGTTCCCCTCACCTTGACCCTCATGAGCCTGCTCCTCACTGCCTCCACCTCAGTGCGCAGCGCCAATGTGTGCGCCGCAGCGCATGTCCCGCAGAGCTGCTGTGCGCAGTGCGGGCATCTTACGCCCAGCGTAGACTGGCCGCAGCCACAGCACGGCTGTGGAAACGAAAGAAGTGCATAATTAATGGTAGGATTTTATTTTTTTAGGATTATATGAGCTAAATGTTTTTGCGCATTTGGAAAGTAGTTCCGATAATATGCTTCTACGCGGAAGAGTTGTCTTACAACCATCTACAACATAGAATAGGTCATGCTTCATCGATTGCCGTCAAGAATGGTTTTTAATCACTTATACATACACCACATAAATAGGGGTAATAGTAAGCCAAGTTGTTCGTTGACACAGCATATAATTGTAGTTCAGATATGTTAAATACTCGACCCACTCCATGTGCCTGTCGTTTGGAGTATTGAATTATCACCGTTGTGGAAAGCATTTCAATAATACTATTGTAACTATTTCTTACTTATATTTGTGCATTTCACTACTCCAGCCACACAACTAGGTGTGGCTAGAGTAATGTCGCCCTAGCCACACAACTAGGTGTGGCTAGAGTAATGTCGCCCTAGCCACACAACTAGGTGTGACTAGAGTAATGTCGCCCTAGCCACACAACTAGGTGTGGCTAGAGTAATGTCGCCCTAGCCACACAACTAGGTGTGGCTAGAGTAATGTCGCCCTAGCCACACAACAGGTGTGGCTAGAGTAATGTCGCCCTAGCCACACAACTAGGTGTGGCTAGAGTAATGTCGCCCTAGCCACACAACTAGGTGTGGCTAGAGTAATGTCGCCCTAGCCACACAACTAGGTGTGGCTAGAGTAATGTCGCCCTAGCCACACATTGGCAATAACGTCATATTCCAACGCATTGATCGCAGAGAATAAAAATCTCTAAGTTCTTCTAGTTTTCAAGGCCTCTTAACTCTGCTTGGTTTCATGTTTGCAGACGATATACCTTTGCATGATCATAAGATGAAGATAATACTAACATAAAGCACAGAAATGTCTCTCATCATCGGAGGAGAACATAAGGAAACTTTTAAAAGTTGAAAGCTTACAGGGTGCCATTCCATCAGAACTTGCCGTGTCAGAAATAATACTGTTCACTTTAATATTTCAACTCAGAGATTATAGCTGAGTATACTGTAAAATTATAACAGATTTCCTCTAAGTGTTGGTAAATCTGAAAAAATTGGAAACTTATACTCTGTGTCTGTTGAAACTCCTTCGCATCATCTGAACGCAATACCATCCAAACCTGAATGAAATTACCCTTCTCGTGAATGTCTTTCTCTATGGTTTAATCATGACCAACTTTAGTTTAACTAAAATTTCCCTTAACTGACAATTCCAAAACAGGCATTTTACCAATAGGATTTCATACAAGGAATAAACTTGGATAACTTTGTTGACAATTCTAAACTTTTCTCACGTTTTCTAACAACAAAGTTTCTTCCTCTTTCTAACCAGATTTAACTGTTTATATCTGCTTTTCAGCGATATTTATAGTATTTTATTTATGGTGCATTTCTTCCCCATTTTCCCATATTTTTATTGCATAGTCCTACACTTATACAGTTCATTTCATTCCACCTCCTCTTCTTACCAGTCTTTTCTTTTCCCTCCTCTTCTCCCTCCTCTTCTCTCTCACTCGGTGCACGTCTTTCACCAGCCTAGGATCCACAGGCAGTTTGTGGACGCCCTCAGCCGGCAGCACTGCCTCTCGGCGGCAGCTGGGGCACAGCATACTCAGGCTGGACACAAAAGAAGAGCACAGCATGCAGAGGCTGGACACAAAATGAAGGCACAGACTGCTGAGGCTGGACACAAAAGCACGGCACTGAAAGCTGATGCAGAGCACAAAAGGAGGGCACAGCAGGCAGAGGCTGGGCACTAAATAAGGGCACGGCATGCTGAGGCCGAACACAAAAAGATAGCACAGCAAACTACGGTTGGACACAAATAGAGGACACAACATGCTAAGGTGGCCACTATAGGTAGGCCGCAGCACGCATGGGCTGGAACAGAAGGTGGGCCACAGATGGTGCTAGGTACGTGTGAAGGATGCAGAATTGCTAAGGATGGGCACTAAATGCGCGCATAGCATGCTTAGGCTAGATTCAAGAGAAATGCCCATCATTATGAGGCTGGATAGAAACTGTGGGCTGGGGTAAAATTGTAAAACAAAACCCTGTTAGGAATGAGGTCTTCTAGGATCTCTCTGTGAAACAATGAAGGTTGTCATGAACGCGAAAAATGTATAAAACAGTTCACAAATGCGCAATGATCTGTTCCTAAATTCCTGTTCATATCATACGTTGGGATCCAAACAAGGTAGAACAAATTACCAAGGCTCAATAGCATATAATGCGTGTTAAAAAGCTCATAGCGTATGTATGTATAAGTGTACCTCCAACAAGAACCCCGTCCACTCTCAAGCGAACTTAGAGACCGGTGTCCTCAAAATACCCCGAGAGCTGTCACAGGTTTATCCCCGACACAGTTAAGGTGCAAAGTCCACTTCCGCTTTCGGCCAGCTGTCACACAATGATCCAGCTAACTCCGGGATAAACCTATTCAGCCACTCCTTCATTACTGCCATGCTTCCCTCACCCACACCTCTAACATTCAACTCACTCTTCACATCATCCATCCAAAGAGACCTATGTCTTCCTTTTAGCTTACCACGTGCCTCTCCATTCATCACATTTTTAACAATCTCCCTTCAGCTATTCTCCCCATGTCTCTCTGTGTCTCTTCATGTCTCCGATGCATCTCTGAGCTCGTAAATCTCCTCTAGCAGACAGCTCTCTCATCACACCCGTTCTGATCATTACGTCGCTAGCACATTCAACCTTAAAATATCACCGCTTTCTGTCTCTCGTGTCTTCCCATCCAGTTTAGTCGAATCATTAACCTCCTCGTACAAACCCTCATCCACTGTTATATTTTGTGGTCTGCATCGCATCCTACCTCTTAGTGCCTAAGACCTTACAACTTTCTTCAACCATATACTTATCGTCGCAAGCTGGGGTTGACTCATATGCCGTATCCGTCAGCTCACTCCTAAAAAATCCAATCCTCAACCCAATATCGTCGCGGTCATCTCCTTAACCACCCCATCCATATCATATTGAACTGAAACCCTGCCCTGTCTCAGTCATACTTTCGCAAGGAATCATTCACATGCCTCACTTTATTCCGACAAAAAAAACTCATTACCGCAGTCAGCAAACTCCAACCTACTGAATACAACCGCAACACATTCACTTCGCATCTCTGTCGACTCTATCATACAAGTTCTCCAAATGCCTCTTAAGCCAAATACAGATCATTTTTCTTCGTTCGTTCACTTCCAGTGTTAGGAGATTACATTTGAAGTAAATGAAAGGAAAAGTAGACAATTATTAGAAGTTTTCTTTTGCCCTGTCCAGGTTGAGTTAGAAAATAGGTCGTATATCTGGTAACATCTTTATGGCCAACCTTCAATGAAACCGATTGTAAGTTCTCTGCCATCTAAGATTCACTACCAATGTTATTTTACAATGAGCGAACTCGTTTGCAGCTTATGAGGCAATTATGAGCGGCAGACCAGATGTCTGGTTATTGACTGAGCCGAGACCATGAAGGCGTGACCATTTGAATATACCATCATTGATATGAGAGACGCAAAGGTGCATGAAAACAATTTGCCTTCAAGGGAACGATGGACACACGAGCAGAGTTTAATCGTAGGATTGAATAATTTCGCTCGTGTTAGGTAATTCTTCTTCTCACTAAACAATCCAAATGATTTTTTTTCTAACCTGGTGCGAGGAGCCAGCTTGACGAGGCAGGACAGGCAGTAGGCGTGGCCACATGGCAGCTGACGAGGATGGTGCAAGACGGACAGACAGATGGCGCACCAGAACTGGAAAAGGGAATGTACACACTATAATCAGGACATGGACTTGATGCCTGTCGAGACAGAAACTCATTGCCAACAGGACATGGACTTGATGCCTGTCGAGACAGAAACTCATTGCCAACAGGATAGGACTTGATGCCTGTCGAGACAGAAATTCATTGCCAACAGGACATGGACTTGATGCCTGTCGAGACAGAAACTCATTGCCAACAAGACATGGACTTGATGCCTGTCGAGACAGAAACTCATTGAAAAACAGGACATGGACTTGATGCCTGTCGAGACAGAAATTCATTGCCAACAGGACATGGACTTGATGCCTGTCGAGACAGAAACTCATTGCCAACAGGATAGGACTTGATGCCTGTCGAGACAGAAACTCATTGCCAACAGGATAGAACTTTTGCCGGTCTCGACAGAAAGCCATGACAACAGGACAGAGACTTGTTGCTTCCCGAGACTGATAGCCTTTGCCAACAGTACAGAGACTTGTTACCAGTCGAAACTGAAAGTCTTGTCCAATATGACAATGACTTGTCACCAGCTAAAACAGAAAGTCTTTGCTTATAAGCAAAAGACATGTTGCCAATCAAGACAAAAAACCGCTATCTTCAGTTGTAATACTTGTTGACTGTCGATAAAAAAGGGTTCGGCAACTGGGCAAAGACTTCTTACCACTCGAGACAGAGGTTTGGAAACTGGGCAAAGACTTCTTACCACTCGAGACAGAGGTTTGGCAACTGGGCAAAGACTTCTTACCACTCGAGACAGAGGTTTGGCAAGTCTCTGTCTCGAAAGGTTTCCCATGAGATTCATAATTTTAAAAGGTTATGTCATCGTTCTCGTCCACAACATTGAAGAAGAAAGAGAGCAAAAAACAAGCATATTGCATCGAAAATCTCATTTTTAAAATCATCGGACCGACCTATATTTTGGGGGGACTGTAGATGAGTATGTTGTTTTCACTTCATATCAAGAAAATCTGACATCAAAATGAACACATTGAAAGGGGGAACTATGCAAGAAATACAGAGTAGCATAACCACATCAGCTTTTCGATGTGATTCCTAAGATAAAAGCATGCATTTATGCAACTCTGCTTCTTAGCCGCTCGAATGAAATGAGCGCATTGACTTTAATAAAGTACGTCGACTAATAACTTTATTTAAAAAAATACCGATTCCAAGCGCCAGTGTTCCCGTATCGCTTGCTCCGGGGACCGATTGAGATGGAGAAAAGTTACCTCGATCCAAGTAGCCGCTCGGGAGCAACTATGATAATTAATTGACTTCCGCATCGTGAACACAAAAAAAATCATTTGAACACAGTAGATTAATCTGTTGATTTATTTAATTGCCCATTTAGACCAGAAGTTTATAAATGCGGCAATGCATCGTTGCAGTACGATGCTTACTTGTAACCGACAGGAAGAATGATCAATACCTGCCTCATAGTTTACGGATGGATTTGAAGGAAGGCCACCTCATAGAATGATGAATACTTTAGAACCAATCGTTCTTATTGTCACTCAATTGAATTAGGGATTAAATAATCATGACGCATGAAAATTATATTGCCGCACCATAAATTTTGATAGATAATAAAACCATATGATTTATCAAACAATTTCAATTGATACCTTGTACTCACCTACCATTAAAATGGGTTGAATGTGTAAATTCAAGTATTAGAAAAGCTAATATATATTTCAGACTCAATAGTTCTTAATCACTTGTCCTTACCTCTTTTTCTTCTTCGTCATCATCGACGAAACCTTGGCGTGCAGGCGCCTCTGAGGGCGGGGATAGGGCAATGGAGGAAGCTGATGCAGAAGACGGGGCGACCGAAACTCGTTGGCTACTTTTGCTGGTGGTTACCGATTTGTGATCCTTACAAGCAGCCATGCTGCCTGTCTTGTGGACTTGCTTACTTCACTTATACATTAGTCACGAGCTGAATACTGTTTCAACGGACACATATCTGTGTTAGAGTAGAATACAATTTATTTATTTATCTATTAACCTCTTGGTGTGTAATTCGATTTTTCTGTGTGCTATATTTTTCAGCTAAATCGTAGGAGTGATAAACGTGACGTGGATAAATTTCATGAGGTAACGAAAACGCCTTAACAAGGTCCATCAGGGTGGGCACGAATGCAATTCAATACAAAACAAATAAAACGTAGTGACAGTAAATTACCCACAACTCGAGACCTAGGCATGTTAGTCTCACCGTATACATACATGTGCTGCTAGATATGTACGTAACTGTGTAAGATGATACCTATTTTAGTTAAGGGCTCGAGTCAGTCTTGACTTGGCCTTACTCCCAACCGGCCTGAAATTGTCCAGTAACCTTTGTAGGTATACTATACAAAATATTTCAGTGTTTAAGCCCTCCGCCCGTATTCCAATCACATTTTTTTATAATAATAAAACTTCATCACAACACAACAGGAACCCCACAAGATAATTTCCTTACAGCCTGAGGCAACAGTTTTGCTGGTTTTATTTTAGGTAAAATTTCGGTAAACTTTCACCAAACTGTCAGTGGAAGTTGACTGAGAGTTTGTCCAGCGAAATAGTTTGAACAAGAAACACGAAGCAGTCGAGCATTTGCCAATTGCGGATCTTGGCCTTTCAGTTAGACATAACAAACTCACCGAGTCTCCCCAAGACACCGTGTTGCACGTACATGGCATCAGAATATCTTAGTCCGGGTTCACACGAACAAAGTTAGGATGTTCATTGTAGCAATAAAAGTTGTAACTTCTCCACAAAATTTGCAGCGAACTGTCTATGCACAAGTCACGAGAGTTTCCAAATGTTTGTTAGCATATATTTTACTACAAATTTATGAAATTTAAATCCAACGGACAGAGTATATGTTATATTTTGGGATAAAAACTTCATTGAATTTCGCCCAAAAACAATTCGTTCATATTATTAACATGAATTTGTAAACTGTGACACATTATTAGGATATTTTAACATTGAACTGGAGAAAAATAAGTGCCGGGTGCAGGACAAATTGAGAAGCGTTCCAGAATACAATAAAATAAATAACACTAAAATAACAACATTGGGTATCACTATTACTGAGATGCATAATTGCAATTGTTGAAGGCCAATTCTGAGGGACACATCGTCAACGAATAATGCAACTCTGGCTCCTAAAACTGCTTAGGGAAACTCTTAGAAGCTGTGATTGGAAAAGCCATTAACTTGTTATATTCCTACAGTATTTTGTCAAAAACTTCCTTGAAAGATTCGAACAATGTAATGGAAAAGTGTACCTAGATACTGTATTGACCCCAGCACGAAGTTAGACCCAGCGAACATTTGTGGATGGGGTATAATTGTCCCACCTTCAGAAGGCAATGTTCTGAGCAGTTGAATTTGTTCGGTGGAGCGCCGAGGGCTTTTGGTCGCACTCGTCTGCACTTCCGCTACAAAAGAGGATTGTGTAAGTGGCGTCAGGATGGATGTTGCCTCGTTGCATATCAAGAGATGCAGCAATCCTTTAAGAGCAAATACGTTATGCCGTCAGAACGCCAGTTTGGCTTAAAGGCGCTGTTTTTGAACCCTTTGTAGGATACCAATGTTAGTAGTGTCTCCAGCATCAACCGCACTCGCGTTATTTTAAATGGAAGTTTTGGCATGAACTCGCTGTTTTCCAAACTCCCTACAGGATAACAGCTCTTTGGTAGTTCTGGACAGGTGAATGCAATTCAATTTAATCCGGGGATGTGATCTATCTGTGATGTTGGTCGTGAGGAACATTCTATAGTTATTATGAGGAAGAGGGTGGGTGGTGGTTACAATAAAACGCGAACACCGTAGCTGCAACAAATGTTCAAAATTTGCTCCCATTTACTTACTGGTGCACCACCTGTGAAACTACGGGGCAGCGTCGATGGCATGTGCCTTCCAGGGTGGTCTAGTTGAGTCGGCCACCTGCCAAACAACACGTGGAACGTCTGGGTGTTGTTTGACAGGTAGCTTGTGGTATTTCTCCACGATTACTGGCTGGTGTAGGCGGTTGCGAGAGAAACCAACAACGTGGATTAGCGCACCCGGAGTATTGATGGGGCAGGCATCTACATCACATACTTTTTTGATAGTAAAATAATAAGATTGAAACATGGAACGTCACTCAATAACATGCAGAAATTATTGATAGAACTAAATACATGCTCGAGAAAGGCTTATCAAAATTTTGATGACAGTACTCTAATGTGAACATCGTAGCAGTTTACCTCCTCTCGGAACATACATATAATTTAGTAGGCCGCTGTACCTCAACTGTAAGGCAGGCTGCTCGTCAATACTGTATTCTCAGTTCGTCGTAATGCAACTAAGAGTCCGGTTGTGCTGGCTTCTTCAAAAGCGTGCACCTCCAAAACAAGACAGAATTAGCCCACGTCTTACTGATGACAGGGAAGTATTACGTCAAGTAACTCATATGATACAAGGTCTTTTTGCTGTCGCTTTTCCGTGTCTCGAAGAATATGTTGTAGTGACGCTAGATCGTAATTAGGTAAATATATCGACTAAAGTAGATCACGATTAAAACACTACAAAAAATATCATTCCAAACGATCGATTATGTCAATGGTATGGCAGACACAAATCTACATGGACATACTTGACGAACAAATAATCTCGCTTCAGCATTTTCTACATGAGTTTGAGACACACTTTTGTTATTTGTACAACACTTTCACGCTTTTCCTAATCAGGTGCCGTCGTGTGTTACAAGTATAAGCAGTAATTCTGCTTGGAATTAATTACCTGCACGAAGTCTCCACCATGGAGGGAGTAATCTTTCGGACACCTTGGCATCACCAGTCATGCATCATACACGGCATAACGTGATGGGGCAGGCATCACCTGTCATGCATCAGACAGGGCATAACGTGATGGGACAGGCATCACCTGTCATGCATCAGACACGGCATAACGTGATGGGGCAGGCATCACTCATCATGCATCAGACACGGCATAACTTGATGGAATCTGCATCACTCGCCATGCATCAAACATGGCATAACTTAATGGAGCAGGCATCTTTAGGTTGAATCTTTCTTGTATTGTAGCTGTTTCAATGCTGTCTGGAAAACCAACAACAGAACACAACATCATCAAGTGAATGAAATGCATCCTTGCGCTGGGCATTTGTGTCATGGACTCCATTTAGGTACTTGATTGGCTTGTTGCTCAACCCACCATACGAAAGACGCGTTTCCCGGCCACACAGCACAAATATACACAGTATATTATATTTATGATTCTTACATAGGCAACTATTGCAGCATATGTTTACTTATCTAGTGTACAGTTTAAATTGTAGAACTGCTAGCACGTGGTACACGGAATCATGTTTCGTAATAGAAAGCTACTCAGCGTAGACAAATTTTTCTGTTCTTGAACGTTTCACTGAAGTATTTTTGCAATCATTACTTCAGGGCATAACATTCATCACAAATAAACAACAATCCTGGCTAGAAGTTTGCTAATACCAAATAGCACTTTAATTAACCTCATCAACGGAGTATATAGTATCAACGACACTCACTGAACACCTATGCCTGTACCTGCGCACAGAGTACACCAAGCGTCTTGCCGTGTTTGGGCGAGAGATTATTGATTCAAGTCGACATGACGCGGCGGCAGAATCAACCAATCACAGTAAAGCACACCGACGGGCGTTGGCCGTTATCAACGGCAACACGATAGGTGAGCGGCCAATAAACACCTGCGAGGTACTATCGGTTACAAAGATAGAGACATTATTTTTTAATTTCCCGTTTTGTTTACGACATCCTGCACAGAGATTTATGTTTTATAATATGAATTTACACATTTGCATTTCCTCCTGTAGACAAAGCATGGCTGTAAACATACA
>SDVV010001968.1:0-24099 GCA_016164225.1 Gammarus roeselii
TATATATCAGCCTTCTTGTGCTGTAATCAGGCCATGGTCCTATAGCAAGAACTGTGCCAAATTATAATAATGCAAGTTGACAGCTTGCCAGTAAACAATCAAGGGAGTGACTATATAGACAAACAAATACAAGGGTGTTGTGTAATTGTCTGTGTTCTGGAGGTCTCCCTGAGAAGAGAACAATAAAATTAAATAAACATGTTAACAGGTGACGGTAAACTCCTGCATACATAGTTAGGAGGGTACATCTCACCTCATTAAACTTTATACAAACATCAACAACTAGCTGATGAAACAACACTGAATGCAGAAGAAACTTGACAAAAAAAAAAACATTATACTGCTTCTCAGAACAGTTAAATAGACTGCTCGATCATCTTACATTGAGACCACTAGTTGGTCAATCAGCTAGCTCTGTTTAGAAGATAGCAGAAAACAAAACTCCTAACCTACATAGATCGCGCTCTCACCTTTGCCTACTTATGGTGAGACAGCAGCACACAGGCTTTTCTGGCGAAATGGTGGCTCTGGCTGCACACGAGGCAACGGGGCTTCACGTTAGTGATGTGGCTGGCGGTGGCAATCAAGGTCCAGTTGAATCAGTGCTCTACTGCAGATTCTTAGGCCTTATCAATTAATCTGTGACAGAAGACAGATACACAGGTTAAGGAAACATGATGAGGGTGCCACCGCACCCCACAACAGAGTGAAGGACTAGCCCATGAGCTGCTAGTCTGATGGAAAGTTCTTCAAGGTCTTGGAGAGGCTCAGTCTCATTTGAGCTGGCAATTAATGTGTTGTCCACATATTTGAAACTCGTGACTGGGCGTCCTGTGACAGATATGTCACGGAGGACTGTGTCAAGGAATCGTTTAAAGGTTTGAGCTGCACCGCTGAGGCCATAGGGCATGCACGTGAACTCAAAATATCCAAAAGAAGTGGTGATTGCTGTTTTGGGGATGCTTTCCTCATCCATGGAGATTTGGAGGTAGGGACTGGCAAGGTCGACCTTGGAGAAGATGGTTTTTCCTGCCAGTTGGGCTGAGAAGTCTTGCAGATGTTTCAGAAGGCAGCTATCGCGTACCGTCTGGTAATTAACATTTCTGAAATTGCCGCACAGGCTCCAAACAACTTTTTTGGGTACCACGTGTAATGGTGAAGCCCAGGGGCTTTTACTGGGTTGGGTGATTCTCTCCTGAAGCCTTCCTCTCGTGGCTTCCTATGCCGAGACTTTAGGATTAAATCGCGTGGGGCGCACGAAGACTGGTTGTCCTGTTGTTGTGATGATGTGTCTTACATCATGCTTACGTTTTGTCAATGCAGTGTTAGGCATTGTGATGGTTTTGTGTTTCTCTGATAATTCTCTGTAGCAGTTGGGGTCGTCTCCTAGGGCGTTTGGTATTGCATCGGCTAAAGCCAGACCTGCAGAGGCAGTCAGGCTTGTGGAGGTATCCATGAGCCGCCTATTATGTAGGTCTACTACAAGCATGTGGTGGGCGAGCAACTCGGCAACAATAATGGTTGATCAACCTGGGCTATGATGAATGGCCAAGTTATATCCTTTCGCAGGCCAATATTAAGGGTCATCAGCCGCTCACCATCGATGGGTATGCGGGAACTATTGGCAGCGTGAAGGTTGCTAACTTCCTCATTTCTGAGGTCGGTTGCTTTTGGTGGAATGACAGAGACAGCAGCACCTGTGTCTATTAAGAAGGTGAACTTGCCTTTACTGTCGGTTATGGTTAGGAGACGAGTCTTGAGGGTAATTGCCGTGACGGTGCTCGTGTTGTCATCATTGGTTTCCCTCCTGGTTGTTGAAAAATTTGTTCATGTCACATGGGATTGTGCATCTGCGAGCATTTGTGCCAAAGCGCCTGTAGAAATGACCACGCGTTCTGTTTTCTGCAGAAAGTTCACGTCGGTGGGAAGGGCTTCTTCCTCTGTTTCCATGATTGTTGTAATGTGGTCGTTGTTCCAGCTTTCGCAGTTTGGTCAGGAATGATTGTTGCTCTTTATTGATTTTGTCCTCCAGATTGTGGATTGTTCTCTCCAGGTGGTCAACTTTTTTTAGAATGTGGTCTTTTTCCTGTGTGAGTGCTCTGTTTTTGAAATCAATTTCTGACATTTGTGAGGTCAGAGCATTGGTAGTTAGAAAGGTGTCGCTGTGCGCAGGTGTATTATGTTGTGACTGTGGTGTGGATGTTGGCTAAAAGTTACTGATGTTGTTTACTGGAATATTTGATTCCGGGTATTCAGTTAGTATTTTATCTGTGGCCTCCACAATGTCAGTGAGGGTTGTCTTATTGATGACCAATAGTGCATATTTGATGTTGGTCGGTATTTCTCTCATGAGCATTTCTTTCAAGAACGGGATGTTGTGGTGTGCAATGGATTCCGAGTCACTACCAAGAAGATGTCGAAGGTGAGCCAGGAACTGTGCCCTTGTGCGGGTACCTCGACGTTCTTTCTCCAAAATTTGTCTTATGCGAGCTGATTCCAGTAGTGTAGCGGTTGTGTAGCGGTTGTCTCCTTTGTTCATGTCTATATCCTGGAGTGATAGTCGTAGTTGCTGTGGTAGGGCTTTGTGGTGGTGCCTTATGATCCACTCAATTAACACTGTTTTGGGTTAAGTCCACGATCTGATATCGTTGTGGACAAACCATATTCTAACCCGATCATGTGCTGTTCTCTTTCTATCTTTGCAGGTTCGCAATTGACTGTTGATCTTGATAAGTGCATAGTCCTTGACTGTAACATTTTGATTCCCGGCCATTGCATGCGCGAGGCCGATCCTGTAACCATACTTAGTGGTTTGGCCTGACTGAGCTCCCTAGGATTGGGTAAGCATCAACCGTCATGAAACTAATGGCTCTGTATCCTTGACTGCACAGCTCCCTAAGGTTGGGTATTCTGTAATTGGGGTAGAACTGTCTTTACACAAATGATTAAATCCTGAGCACCTGTACCGGTTAAGAGAGGTTGTGTTGCTTTCTCGGGAAAATTGCATCGGTTAACCGGTTCTCCATTTTGATTTATTGAACTGAGTGGGAGTTTCACGCCTGAGTGACAATATGTGTTAATTGATCATTTTCCATTAAGTATACTGGGAGACCTTGCCGCCCCTCTAATCTTATCATGTTCTATTATGTAAATGTTCAGGTTCCATTTTGTATAACTGTTGTCAACGTCCTTGAGTCATGTGAGCAGTGAGGTGATTTCTTATTTTAACCTGGGTAAGCGACAATTTTGGACCTGTTAGATCCCGTTGACTGTGAGAGGTGTGCAGCCTGTAGTGAAATTTGTAAGAAATGGTTTGCGTGAGCCTGGTGGTACCAATGAACCAGTGAACATTCATTTTTATGTTTTGTTATATTGTCGTGGTTCCTCCTTTGAGTGATCTTTCCTGATTTACTAGAGTTGATGAGTACTACTATTACCTGTTCTTAGGTGTTGTGCGTGATATTTACTCGCATCATATATCCTGTCTGCCGCACTAAGCCGTTAGCGTGGCAACTTGGCAGATGCCGTCCGAGTTTGTCTTGCATCCAGCAATGTCGAGATAGTTCGGGTGGTGTTGCCGATGGGCTTGTTAAGTCTGTATCCGAGAGTATCTGTACTGTTTGTGTTCCCGATGAGTGATGCTGTGTGCAATACTATATTTTTTCTTTGTCCATATCTGAACATCATGATAATTGCAGGAGCAGTCGAGTCGGGGCGAGGTGTCAGCTGCTTTTGAACGGGCTCCCAGCGGGTCTTGGGTGCTCCTGCCTACAGCCAGCTGTGTGGAGTGCTCTGGTGGTGGAGTTGATACACTGCGGTCCCTTGACTCACTGATGCTTGACGTAAACAGCCGGGGTCATTATTGGAGAGCTGGCGACCGCGGCGTGGTGTGGCCACATACCCCGGGATTCCTGGTGCATCGAAACATGACCTTGTTGATCTCTCCTGTGCACTGGAGGGGGTATTGAGGCCAAAGAGCAGCTTACTTGGGTCCGTCCTCATCATACTGGGTGCCAGTATCCCTACTCAACCAGCTGGGTGCCTGATGCTCAACCTTAGTTAGTCCTTTGAGTTAGGTGTAAGCAAATAACATATATTATTTATGTTACCTGCGTTACTGGCTGCCTGAAGCCTGGCCTCGGTGGCTGCATCCCGGTTCGGAGGCCGGAGGGTTGATTATTGAGACCAGTTGTGTCCTCTTGTCTGGAGCGCGGCTGTGTTAATATCCTTGCACCCTCGCGGTCCAAATCCGGGTTATTACTGATTCCCCGAGTTCTACAATAATTGCAGGCTGTGCAATCCTACGGTCAACTTATTAGTTGTCAACCTCATGATCGTGATCGTTAGGGAAGTACTAGTTAATGCCGGTGTATATTTTGCTACTCAGTGTTGTATTTATTACATGGGAGATCTGGTGGTTAACTGTCCATGTTATTTAGGGTTATAGCTACACGATGGTTCTGGCAAGTAACTTATATATTACATGTGCATGGCCACGAGTGTTCATTGTTTGGGTTGGTCATGCAATTGCTGTTATCACTCATGTGTCTGAGTTCTTTGCCATTTGTCATTCATTGTGTTAGGTGATGCGCGTAATGGTTATTGTTGTTACTGCGGTTGAGCGGTGTTAATCTTACATGTATTGATTTGTGCATTTATTTGTTCCATATTATGTCTTGGCCGTGTTGAGGTTTTATACTGTTTATTTCTATAATATATATGTTAGTGAGGTAAAGAAAATAGAGTTTAATTGCCCAGATAAGATTCTCGATCCTCGTTGACTTTATGCAAGTTATTCAGTAAGGGACAAACAGTCAGTACTATATTGACACGAACACCAAGATATTGGAGGCGGTAACATTTTGGCGACCTTGCCAGGACATGTTTGTCCAGTGGTCTACCTTCAGACTGCAGTATAAAATAATAGATGTTAGAAGTAAGTCCTGATTGGCCATGCTATTGATTGTTGGTCAACTTGGATCGTTTTTTTTGAAATGGGGTGCTTGAATTTTTCTGTGTGATATTTTGCTTTGATTTTTAGATTTTTGAACTACTTCTATCGTGCGTTGCCCCCCTGCAGTGTGGGAGGTGGAGGGTATCAGGTCAATGTTGACCAGTTGTAAGTTGGTCAATCAAGGTTTTACCTAATTGTGTGTTGCTGTGCGCATTTCACCGGTGTAGTAACCAAGAGCATTGAGTTGTATTTTTAATAGGCCTGGTAAAATAACTGCGATGTTCAATAAGCGGCGGTTGATGCATATCATTGAATTTCTCTGGTGACCTGCAAAGTGTGATCAGCTAGCAGTTTGGTGTGGTCGGGATATCTAGAAATGGCTACTGCAAGTGATTTCCATGGTGGGATGAGAAATGATCTTTCTGACCAAAACCGCGAGGGGGTGCGTGAGCACTTGGAGGAAAATCTTGAGGAACAGACAGAGATTAATGTGATCTCAGATTACTGTCCAAATGTGGAGAGGGTTTTGTCTACATTAAAGAAACGAGGCGAGGAGGGACTTTCTAAGGAAGTTGAGCAAAAGGTTTTTAATTTAAAGAGTCAGATGATACTTTTTGCTACCGAGATGAGTAATATGGATGAACCAGTTCCGTTAATTCGGGAGGAATGTAGCGGTGGTCATAACAAGGTGCCACATGATGGACGTGTCTCTCGTTCTCAGTCTCACGGTGGGGGTGTCCCAAGCAGGACCTGTGAACTGCCTGCAGTTAGGTCTAAGGGGGTTCCGCAGCCTAAGCCGTGCGGCTTGACGATTGGTGGATACTATACAACCGCGGAAAGTTTCACTGATGGGGAGGAGACGGATTACTTTGATAAAAAGACTTGCAAGAAACGAAATTCGTTAGTTCCGAGTCAGATGAAGATAGAACATCCCATTCGGTCGTCGCGCAGTTCACCATGTAGTGGCGATGATACATGTTCCGATGGAAACTCTTATACAGGTGACGGTGGGACGCGAAACAGTAGGAGGGTTCATTTTAACAAAAAACATTCGTCTCGCGGGCCAATAGATACTACGTCTGCAAGGGTTCGTAAAGAAGGTTCTGGTCCGTGGAAGCAGAGTACACGTTCCCATGGTTCACAGTCACGTTGGACGAGATCATCAGATGATAGCTTAATTGATGCTCTCCGTCGGTTGGACACGCGAGTTGTACCCCGTCATGATTCGTTTGACATGTCTTCTGGCCAGTCCATTTATGATTTCTTTTCAGAATTTGAGACGTACTGTGAAAATTCGTACCGCACTCACAATGATACTTGGATTGGTGAACTCGGACGCTGTTTGTCTGGAAAGTTGAAGGATGCATTTGAAGCGTTGCGTGGCCCTAATGACAACTATGAGCTCCTAAAAGGAATGTTGTTACAGTGGTACTCTGATTCACGTGATCATTGCCAGGGGGAAACCAGAACAAATTTTACGGGTGCTCGTAAAGAACTACGCGAGTCCTTGAGGCTATATGCGGCTCGCTTGGAGCGATTGTTTAGGCTGGCCCACCCAAAGCGACTTGCCGATACCAGTAAAGTATTGCGAGAGAAGTTCATTAGTACCGTGTCTTTGCAGTTTCAGCAGCATATCGAGGGGGCAATAGGTATTGCTAAGATGATAACTGGTGAAACCTTGTCATGGAACCGCAGTGTGACTCTAGTCACACACATGGACGTAAAGCCTGTGCATGAAGCTGACGCTGATGACACGCGTGCAATGGTCTGGTTTGGACGTTCAGAGAACTCTCGTGGAGTTGATGCTGTCAACGCAAACCGAAAGCTCAGTATGAAAGACGCGGTTTTTCAGTGTACATTTTTTAGCCCTGATCATGCTCGACTTTCTCAGAGTAGTCGTGGGAATGTTTAGAGCGGCAACAATGATTACAGTCGCGGGGTCAATTCTCGTGGAAGTGATACAAAACCACTTTCTTCTGTCTTGGTTGATGATGAAAATCCTTATTGTACCTTTTGTAAAAGAGTGGGACACAGCTTGAGGAACTGCCGTCGATGAATGGGCTTGTACTTGGTGTGTGGGTCAGACCAACATGGGGTAGCTGGTTGTCCGGATCGTGTTTGAGCGTCGTCAGTGCCGAATGGCCGTCCAGCTGCTGGTGTCCGGGGGCGTTTGGTTCATTTTGGGACAGCGCGAGCGATGGTGCACTCGCCACAAAGAGGTCTGGGTTTTGAGGCTGGACGAGAGCTTTCTCATGGCTCGTTAAACCATCACGCTCCGGTATGATGGGGACCATGCTGGAGCCATGTTGTTTGAAAATAAAAGATCCCTTCCCTGCAGGAGTTATCACAGAGGCAGTTGACGTTAGCCACCTGGGAGTTAGCGCTGCGGACGATACCAGCACAGAAAGTTGTTCTAGCAAAGGTGACAGCTGTGGGAGCGGGCCGCTCAATCAGACTGTGTTGAGGCACAAGCAGGTGTGCCTGCTGTTCCGACTTATGACTGTCATGATTGTAGTGATTCTGGCGGAGTGGGCTTGCCTGATTCTTTTAGAGTAAGAGTGAGTACACGTGAAGCACAGACAACTGACGATCTTTTGCTCAGCGAGTCGCTATGTACACGACATAGGGTTTCGGGTAACGATCAGGTAAACTGCAATGACTCTGGTCGGGGTATTCTGTCCGGGTCTATCTTCTATCAAATGCATGACATTGATTGTCCATCGGTACCTTCTCTGGCCGCAGGCGAGTCTGCATTAATCATGTCGCATTGTTCCACCGCAGATAATTTTGGGGGTTGGTCCTTCCTGCGGTGGGCAAAGTGTCGGTGAGGGTGTGGGAAATATGTTGGGGTGGTCATATGAAGAACTAAGGCAAAATGACCACATGGAGAGTGGTTCCATCACTGACGGGAGTATGGAGACTGTAGATGAGGCCAGAGTGGTATCCTTGGTAAGCTTTGCAGCTCTGATGCCTGGGGTGTTGATGACAGTCCCTGTTACTTGTGGTGACACTACTGTGTTGGCACTGGTGGATACTGGTGCCAGTGTCAGTTTCATCCGGGAGAGTGTTGTCAGGTAGATGGGACTGTCTGTAGATAAGTCACGGACCCGATCTCTCAATGGCATTGGTAGCTGCGTAGTGCATGCTGTTGGTGTGACTGAGATTGCTTTAACGTTGCACGAGTTCCATGTGGGTTCAAAACAGTTCGTTGTTTTGACTGACTCTGCTGCGCATCATGCTGTTATTTTGGGAACCGACTTTCTTGTGGAGAATGAGTTGAATGTCAATTTGGGTAGGAGAAGTATTTCAAAGACGGAGGCAGATGGGAGTGTGTGGCAGTTATACACGTTCACTGATCAGCGACTTCCACATGTTGTTTACCGTTCGGTGCCCATCTTTGCTGCTCGGGCTGTGCAGGTGTCGGGAAGTGTTGGCTTTGTACCAGTTAATACCAAGACTTCCATTCTGCTAAGGTCGAGTCATGCACCCAAGAGGCAGCCCATGGAAATGTATTATGACGGATTTTTGGATTCAAAGCTATCTACAACTTTGGCAGGCGTGGAGGGACTTTTGGAATGGAGTGACACTGGTTCCGAAGTCCTCTTGCTTCCAGAGCCTGTAGGCACAGTTGTTGAGGTGGGTAAGGGAGATCTGTTGGGGTACCTGTATACAATTGTAGACATTGAAGAGCCAATGATTGATGAACCAGCCGGTGATGATAGTGTTTTCAAAGAGTGGACGCGAGAGAGGGTGAATGATGAAATCCTTACTGGAGGTGATCTGACACAAGATCAGAGGAGCAGAGTTCGTGAGATGTTGTTGTCCAAGTCAGATGTTGGAAAAGCATCAGTTTCGGAACATCACATTGAGCTGTATGACAATACTCCCATCCGACAAAGACCCCGCAGATTCCCAGAGCCTGTGGTGGAGGAAATAGAACGTCAATGTCGTGAGTTGGAGGAGATTGATGTTATCAAAAAAAGCCAAGGTCCCTGGGTATCGCCAATTGTTCCAGTTAGGAGGAAGTCGGCTTCGTATCTGCATTGATTATCGTAAATTAAATAAGGTTACAAAACCAAACTGATTTCTGAAACCTAGTCTCGGGGAGCTGATTTTTAGTCTCCATGGCACCCAATATTTTACATCCCTGGATCTCGTCCGAGGATACTATCAGATCCCATTAGAGAAGGAGAGTCGAGAAGTTAACGCATTTTCCACGTCTAGGAACCATTATCAGTTCAAAAAGTTGCCATTTGGTCTTCGCAATGCGCCGGCAGCATTTCAGGCAAATATGCAGGATGTCTTGGGCAAATTTAACTGGAAAATGTTCTTATTTTCATAGATGATGTGTTAATCATGGAGAGGAGTTTTGACGAGCACTTGGCTTTGGTTGAGGAGGTGCTGGATGTCTTCCAGAATCATAGAATTAAAGTTAAACCTTCTAAATGTTCTTGGTTCCAGGATGAAGTACCTTTCCTAAGCCATATAGTGGGACGCTCTGGCATGAAGAAGAACCCAACTTACACCAAAGAAGTGGTAAATTTTCCAAAACCAGAGACCGTCGAAGATTTGCGCAGGTTTCTAGGTCTTCTAAATTCACAGCGCAAGTTTATTCTTAACTGTTTTTCCATGACAAAGCCCTTGTCCCGCCACGTTGCTGGTCCAAAGTGGAAATTACTGCACTGGACTGCCGAGATGGAGAGAGTTTTTGCTGACTTGAGGGAGGCTATGAAGGCAGACCTTTAATTAACATTCCTGGACTACTCGCCTGGTGCTGGGAAACTGCAGCTGTCTGTGGATGCATCTGGCACCGGTGCTGGAGGGTGACTGTCCCAGAACCAGAACGGTCAGATGCGAGCAATTGCCTATGCCTCCATCTCATTTTCCGGTGCTCAAATCAATTACTCCACCACTGACAATGAATTAGCTGCCATTAGGTGGGCAGTTAAGGCTGTCCGACCCTTTATTTTTGGTGTTCCATTTCTGCTGTTTACCGATCACAGACCGCTGGTGCACATGAATAATATGTCTCGCGATAATACCCGGATACTCCGTACTCTTGATGAACTAGCCGATTATGATTATGAAATTCATTACCGACCAGGAATAGATAATGTTGCTGCTGACGCACTGTCGAGAGTTCACGGGACTGGCTTGGAAGTTGCTCATAGTGTTGATCCTGAATTCTTGCCTCCTAATTTTGAGAGAATGACTGCAGTGCCTGGCGGAGGGGATTCAATGTTTTTGAGCCTTCTTGTCCTTCTTCGGGCATCTCAGGTGGTAAACAGTCCACTCCTTCAAATACCAAAGAGTGCTGAGGAGCTTAGAGTGCAATTGGTTGAAGAAGTGTTGTATCATTCAGAGAGATATGGAATGAAGTTGGATGGGGTCACCCGTGTTCAAATGAAACAAATGAGATACCCGGTCTGTTTGCCCTCGGTTACAGTGTTGCTGGCCTTTAGCGCTATTTATGGGGCCTCGGTGGTGGTGCAGCATGGTATGAGGGATTCTGTCATCTATCACCATCCAGCTGTAGCAGTGGATCCTTTATCAAAACAGTTCCACTTGCAGTGTCTTGCAGGTATCCACTACAACCCAGTTCGAGAACAATCAAGTCAGCACCATGCAGAAGATGTCATTACATCTTTGGCGCAAACTGTACCAGATCTTGAGCGTAGTGAGGACGAATGTGGCTCGGATGGTTATGATTTAGAATTTCCTGAATATGAGGTAGCTTGCTGCACTCACGCGGTTGGGGTTCCTGTGGGAATAAATGTGATGATTTGGGAGTGCACGTTCTGCTCGTTTGCCGACACGGGCGCTCAGATTAGTTTTGACTGTTATGGAAGTTTGGGAGCAACTGACTTGGGAGCAGCAGCAGCGGGCTGGTCTGGACACAGCAGGTAAACCAGTGTTGGGAGGACTTGGAGGAGCGTTGTTGAGGGTACATGGCATGGTTGTTCTACCAGTCAGGATTGTGGGAGCGGGACAGGAAGTAAATTGTCTTTTTGCCCTTGTTGAAAACGATGTCATTCCATGTTGTGTCCTACTTGGGATTAATGCTTTGATTGAACTGAGAGCCGAGCTGAACTTTAGCACTGCGCAGTTTAGTGTCTTTGTGTCTGGAGAGAGGCATTTTCTACCAATGTTGATCAACTTGGAATCGTCTGCGCTACCTGGTAATTCTTCGACTCGTTGTAGTTATGGAATTCAACTGTCACCTGGAGAAGGTGATGAGTTGGTAAGTCTGGATGATGTTCACGAAATACAAGAATCTAACTTTACAATGAAAAAACTGAAAGATCTGATTCTCGAGAACGTGCCCTACACTCAGTGGACTAATAAGTGTGTTCAACGATTTGAACGGTACCACTTGCGACTGCGCGTTTGTTTAGGAATCCTGATGTATGACGGAAAGGGTGAATCTGTTCCAGTAGTGCCTTTCCCTGTTATGGTCGAGCTTGTTTTGCGCACACACTGGTCCATGGCACATGTTGGTAGAGATAAGGTTCTCCATCTTTTGTCGCAGCATTTCTGGCATCCCTCTTTGGACGAGGTGACGCGTAATGTAACGTCTTGTTGCCCTAAGTGTCAGCTCTCCAAGATCGCGCATCAGACGGTGAAGCCTCCTATCCTAAAGATTGAAGTTACCGTTCCATTTGATACAGTTAATGTGGATCTTATTTCGCTGCTCAAAACTCAGCGGGGTCACGTTGCTTGCATGGTAGCTGTGGACTATTGTTCGAAGTGGCTTGTGGTGTTCCCATTGAGAGACAAGAGATCTGGAACTGTTGCCGTGGCGTTCGAAAGTTCGGTGCCGGCCGTTTTACCACGACGAATTCGGCGCGTGATCATGGGCAATGGCAAAGAGTTTGTTAGTGAGCCGTTTTCTGTGATGTTGTTACGGTATGGGATTGTACAACCCTTTAGCACCCCATATTCACCTACGTCGTGTGGTGCCGTGGAAAGATCGAACCGAACCTTGACCGAACTTCTTCGTAGCTTATCTAAGTCTCCTGACGCGTGGATCAACATGGTGACCAAGGCTGTTATTGTTTATAACCATACAAAACATGCGGCTATTGGGATGTCTTCCTCAGACTATGTCCTAAAACAGGTCCATGACGTGACAACTGAACCGTGCCTCGAGCCAACCACCAAGAACGTTTGGTCTGATGGACACCCAAACTGTGAGTCCTTCAAAAAGGGGTAACATGTGGTCAAGAGGGTCGCGACTCGAGGCAGGTTGTTTGCTGACAAGTTGTGCTTCCGTAGCGATGGTCCGTTTGTCATTAGTCGGGTCAACGAGAACGGAGTTACCTATGTTCTGATCAATGCGTTTGGACATACGGGCGCACCTGTGCGAGCCCACCATCGTCAATTGAAGCCGTGGAAGGTGGCACCCACTTATATCACAAATCATTTCGTGTATCGTAAATTGTTGTCCCAGATGGAGTCAGACGAGAAGACTGTGCCAGCAAGTCGCATGACCCTACGGTTTGACGCTGCGCACAGTGAGACGACCATTGACTCCGACAGTGATATTGGGGTTGGTGGTGATCACGGACTGGATCTCCCAGCTCGGTGTTACCGTATGGTGCCTATTGGTGCGACTCGTCAGAACGAGAGCTCTAGCCGAGGAAGATTGGTTAACACCGTATCATCAGCCAGGCCGGGTGAATCTAGGTTTGACAACAGCCCCAAGTTGGTCAGGTTGAAATCTTTATGTGAACTGCCGTGTTCCGAGGTGTGCAAAAGTTCGGCGGGCAAGGTTAATGGTTCAAAGGTTATGACATCAACCCCTGATTGTGCAGAAGGGAAAGTGCAACTGCCACCTCCGATAGTTGATTGTTCTTCGGTCATAAATTTTATTCAAAGCGAGAGCTGCGAGCTTGTCGACTTACTTGTTTCTCTCCTTAACTGTTGTGAGGAGACATTGGAGGGAGTTGTGTCGTCTCTCCAATTGGATTTTTTGTTTATGGAACAGGGAGACTCTGCTCAACACCAGAGTCCGCAGTTACAGAGCGTTGGAACTTCCCATATTTCCGCAGCTGATAATGATAGCGTTGAAGCTACTGACAGTGGTGTAATCAGGACTGACCAGGTAGTAGTATATATTTGTGCGAAAACGGCATTCAAGAGTCATTTTGGTGAGGCGCGATGCTGCAACCTTGACTCAAGCGGGCATACGGGGGTTCGCGCAGAAACAGGGGGCGGGGGGGTAGGGTAGGACGGGGGTCAGTGAGCGAAAAGCTTATACATGTTAAACGGTTACATATTTACATAAGGATATTAGCAATTTCAATGCTTGGGGGGGTGTTGCAACTTCGTTGCATTTATGCATTTTTCAATGCTGTGTCCTCTGAATGTTTTTTGGGGGGTTTTGACAACATATATTGATAAGATTTTTTTTATAATAACTGATATGTAGTATTATATATTAAAAAGCCCCACTTTCCGGACACATTCATTATGAATTTTCAACCACGATTTCAGTTTCTACGTTGCTCGCTGTTGATCAATTTACACGTAGCATAGATTCAATTAGTTTATTGTTATTTTTATCCGATTATATTGATCAGTACCCTTGCGCTAAGCTTTACTTACTCCCGCAGTAACCCCTCCATTCGTTTTCTTTGTGAGCTAACCAATATAGGAAAATACATACAATATTTACTGGATGACTGAATCATTCCTGGAGAAGAACCACTTAAGAGTACAATTGACTCATTCGATGCTTGATTGCTGGATTCGTAGCGATGGGAGAGGGGGGGTTTGGGATATTTTGTATTTTTTTTTGTTCATTTATTCTTTTAAAGGATAAGTGTGGGAGGCATGTTTTATAACTCAACTTGCAGCCTTAGTGTGCGATCGACCCTGCATGGTACCAACCAGATATTGAATTTTTAGGCAATGTTCTGTGTTTTCCATCTATTTATTTAATACATATATATTATCTATAGGATTAGTATGGATTATTAGTCAGGTATTTCGCGGGTTAATTGGATGCGCTCATGGAAAATTATGGGAGTTTGCTCTTGCCTGTTCTTTGTCTTATAAATTTGTTTCCGTGGCACGTGCTACGTTGTGACTGTATGTATCGTTGTATATATATGGATGGTTTATTGTTTCTATACATTTTTTCTGTGGACATATCTGTTGGTATTCTTATCTAGTAGCGGTACATTTGACTCATTCGGAGGTTGTTTGGTGGATTCATAGCCGTTGGGGGGGTTGGGCAGCCTTAGTGTGCGATATTGAATTTTATGCAATGTTTTGCATCTTTCACATTATTTCAGGCATATTTGGTAGGTTATTGCAACATTTTGGTATTTTATATGTATATAACATTCTGTTACGATTTAGACGTGGTTACTTTAGTCAAAGAGATGTTAATTTAACTCTGTTTTGGACTGAGTTGATGCTAATTTCATCAGATTTTGTATGTACTATACCGTATTTACTATAGGTTTCAGTCATGTCCCTCGCATTTCTTGGTATCTTATACACATTAGTTGTTGTTTGGTTACATGCTAGTTCATTCTCGTTCATCGTGGTTTTAATGTGTATTTTGGGTATGCTAGAGAATTAATCTTCTTGCTTTGTTATAACTCGTGAGTTTTAGTACCTGTCTTTGAGTTTATGAAAGTTCTCTGTTGAATTTTCATCTTCAATGCAATCTGTTGGTTATTTATACAATATCGGAATATATTACGTTTGTATCTACAATATAGAACATTATTTCAGGTCTAATTAGTTATGTGTTGTTTATTTTTAGTGTTGTATGTATCTTCTTTCATCCTGATACAATATTTGATGTGGTTATTATAGATATAGAACAGGTGATTTGTTACAAACTTGGTCATGCTGTTAGGGTATCGTATGTTTATTGTACGACTATTCTTCAATATTTAGGAGGAGTTAGAGAGTCCCCTAGGCAAAAGCTCGTTCTGTTTATGCTTGTTTGTGTAAATAGACCAATTTATTAGGATGGATACCATAATGTATTACACTTTTTATGTGAATTATAGCAGAGTAGAGCATCTTATTTAGGTATTATATATATGTTGTTCTTGTAGGTTATTTTTTCCACGATAATCATAGGAATGTATGTTTAAGAGGTGTAAGTCCGTATTGCATCTTTGTGGAATTTTCGTAATTGAACCCTAGCAAGTGTATAGTGTAACTGTAGAGGTCCTTAATTGACCCTACATTATCCTGATAACACTAAACACATTATACGTGCATCACAAGCACCTATTACTATTAAGCAATCGCATCTTTTGATCTCATTGTTGCATCTCTCTGTAGGTAGCTACAACATATCCGTTCAGCTAGTACAAACTGCTTCCAACCATAATGACAGTGCAACAAATATTCATTTGGTTGAATAAATATATATACCCACGCACAAAAGCCATGGAACATGCATCAGAAGGAATAAATGATTCAGAGAAATATTTTGACAAAAATCTGGTAACAACGCCTTCCGGGCAACTAGCTGAGCGGGGATTTTCAAGACTCTTCGTAGACAGGGACAAGATCATAGTTCTCGTGGCAGTAGTTATTATATCCCGGCATAAACATAGAGGAAGTGAAACCGTGGCCACAGAGGCAAAGAAAGACACCAGCCGAAACTTATATTGGTAGCAATCCAAACCAATAGATAGTCTGTAGCTAGGCTAGATAGTCTGGGCCAGTGCAACTTAGGCTTACCTTGGATACTGCTCCACAGAAGACAGATGAGAATAACAGTGTTTAATTTGTCCTGTCCCCGGTGTAGAGCAGACTAATAAATACAGTTGCAGATTTCTGAAGCAAGACACTATTGTAAATACCTGGATGCAAGATTTCAAGTGTGCAAAGGCATGAAGCTAGCTATGGGGGATTCCTCTGCCAAATGCCATAACAAGATTGTCAGTTATGCTAACATGATAGCAATGTTTAGATCTCAGTAGCACCTTACCTTGATCCATGCCTAGGTATAGATATAAATATATAGTGTAAATAACATTTACATATCTGGGTCATAACATTAATAAATTAAATGAGTAAGATTCATGCATTATGGAGCTTACGACTCCCATTTTTTATTCCTGGTAGCAACACCCATTGTGGTATGATATTTTCTTGTATTCATTTTTATTACATGCACCCAATCTGTCTGCCTGTATGAGGCAGGCAGAATGGTATGTGATTATCTCCCGTGTGGCACCCTTTTTTTAGCCAAAAATATTTTATGTGCAGCCTTTCAGCCCACTGCCTTTCAGCCCGCTGTACGTGAACATCTTCAACTGCATTCTCGTCGAATCACAAAAGTTCTAAAAAAAATGTCCCTCCAAGGATAACCGAAGGTTGACAACGCCACCAAGATTTTCTTGCCGGCTTTACCATCTCCCTTCTTTTCCCCTTCTATATTACCTTGGATATCTTCATTCAGTTAAGTTGGGATCAATACCAAAGATTTTACTTACCCTTGTCTTATTGTCCTTGTGTCTGTTTTTTGGTGCTTGCCCTTAATACTCAACCTCATTTGTGAGAAAAGGATAGCATAACTTGGACTCAGATTGTGCCTTGAAAGTGAAAGCACCGTGTTCACTTGAATTATTGTCGCTCACAGAAGCTCATTCACTATTAACTTTTTGATTGAAAAAGGGTAACTTACCCTTCATTAATAGAAATATATAACATCACCTAAATAACGTTTGGAACACGATTTTCTGGATGGAGGGGTCCTAGTGTAGAAGTGGTTTACACTCTTTGGTTGTCATTCTGGAGTTCATTCATGTTCAACATGAATTATGTATGACCTTGTCGATGTCGATCTTAAGTTCCATGAGTTTGTTAGTGAGGATACGCAACAAGCTGCTCATCGTTGTTGTGGTGTACTTGAATTGTCAGTGAACAGAAGCCTAGCTTTTTATGGCCACACACTCTTTGAGTCTCATGTCAGGCACATTCTTGACAACTGTACCTGTGTCTAGATTTTTGGTATATCCAGGATGTGACTTTGTTCGATTTTTTTCAGACACGATGGGTTAACAGATGCGATGTACGTCTGAAGTATTGTACGTGACTGGGTGTTACCCCTAAATTTGTTATATATTAGTGGTAGACTGCTGAGAAGTGACCTAGTAAAGCATTGTGGAGTTCATTGTTATGACACAGTGGGCTTGGATTTTTTGTTCTGCTAGAGCCATAGCAACAGTTAGGTCTAGGAATTTATTATAGGTTTGAATGGTATCGTAGTAAAAACAACATTATTCTCATGAACTCGGTGTTAAATGTCAGATATTTTAGGTATGGCTGTTATGTTTGTATATGATCTTTGTCATGAACCAGATCACGTGGGAAAATTGACTAGGTTTTGTCATCTGGGTGTGGTAGGATTCACCGCACATAATAGTTAATCATTATTGCTTAGGGTAGAGTAGAGAATCTTATTTAGCTATTTTATAGTTCTTATTTTACATTTTTTGCCTAATTTTACGGAATGTTGGGTATAAACTACGCTTAATTGGATGAAATGCTTCAAAAATTTGGTGTGTTTCCCCTCTCGACATTGGATTTGGGTCCGGTTCCATGTTGCCTTGGAGAACTAATCTACCGGATTTGTGTTGAGTGTTAGTGTTGAAATTCTTCCATAATTAAATGTACATCTCAATTATGTTATCCAATCAAATGTCTTTACTTGATGCTTATTCTCGCTAGTCCTACTTATATAAATGTTTGTATTTCGTTTGCAGTTAAGACACTAAGAAGTTTTTGATTGATTCAGGCTTTTGTTATGTGACTGCGTTCCCATTCTGAATATTTGACTTTTTCGACCATTCACCAGATCCACTTTAACATTTTTCACTATAGGTCTGTGATGATGGCCTTAATCCTCACTCATCCTAACCTAAAATTACCAAGGATTGTATATTTTTCCCCGTTTCATGCGTAACTTAGGTACTTCTTCATTGATTTAAGCTTTATTCATATCAAATCCATCCACTTGACTCACTTGTTTTACCAATCTTTAGCAGATTGTGTGCCTACATTTTTTTTTCTTCTTTGCTTGTTACAAGTCCAGTAATATCGACCAGTTTCGAGTAATGTTAGGTCATTGCTTGTTAGTACACTGTAGAGTTCAAAACGTTTATGTAAGCTTACCCCATACGTCAGGGAGTGTTACGAGTGTTGAAGCGTTAGCAAGATTTGTGTATGGTTTTCCTGTTGGAATAAGATTTTTTGTAGTGTTGGACGTGTTGCTCCTACCATTTTCGTATATCATATCAAATATTGAATTAATCCACTCTAACAATTTTTCATACAGATCTGTGATGTGAGGTCCGCAGTCAACAAGATCTAGGCTATAAACCATACCTAAAGTACATATATAGCTAAATATATATCAATGTACGACAACATAGATCAAATATCAATGAATGCAAAAAGGGTTACCATACAATGACAAATACATTATTACCTACGCAACTTAACCTATTCTATCCAATAGTTATGTATTTTAATCAAGTTTGATGGTTATGTATGATATTGATATATATATGAAACTACACTTGTTGCTGTATATTTATCATATCAGAAGCAGTTGAATACATTTTCCACAATTTGATCCAGCAAAAATCCTTCTGCAGATGTTTAGATTCCAGAATTCTATCGATATCTCTGTTACATGTTCGGATGAGTCCCAGCAGATAGGATCCAAGCGAACTAATGCACTTCAATTTGTTACTTTTTGTAATGTGGATCAGTTATACGCAATGTTAGGTTTAAAGATCTAGTCATTCTAACCAATTTAACCAATAATTATACATTTTCATTGAAGTTTGATGGATATGTATGATATTTAGTCATTATTTTGTGCGATGTACATATCAAATCCCTTCCACACGGCTCTATTTTACGTAGTTTTCTTCTAATGTCACACATCAGGTACAAACATACACGCTTTGTACGCATATTCAGGACCGGGCACGGTATAATGACGTCGTATACAGGGATAGTTACCAATACAATGTAGACACACACACACACACACACACACACACATTTTGATTGCATATACAGGATCGGTTAACATCTGAGGCACTTTACCTCTGATATGTTTTTTTCCATTAGAACAAAATCCCTTGTTATTGTTACAAGATTTTTTAAGGTGGACCACCTTCACGTCATGTTAGGTGAAAAGAACTAAGCATCTTAACCTATCCTATCCTTTTCTAACCAGGAATCATATAGTATCGATCGAGTTTTCGTGCATAAATTTGATCTTTTTTTATCGATTTATGATATATTCATTTTCATCCTCTCCACTTGGCTCTACACTTTGATCTATCCTATTCAAACTCATCAAAACCTAACCTAGCCTAACTTTATGTATGGTGTTCAGTCATTGCTATATACATATGGAGCTTTCCAAACGACTCTGAATATCACTTCAACATATATGCTATTTTTTTTGTTTTCACTCTCATCCCATATAAGTTGGCAGAGAAGACCCATTTTTCAAACTTAGATAGTTTGAATGTAACGGGTAATTCATATTATTTTTGATTTTGACTCAATTCTACGTCACTTCAACATGTTATTCACACCCATCATAACCTAACCTGACCTTACGTACGGTATTCAGTCATTGATATATACATATGAACCCCTCCAGACAACTCTAGATATCACTCTAACATTCATGTTATTTATTTCGTTGTCACTCTCGAGTGATATATGTTACCAGAGAGTCCCCCATTTTCAAACTTGGATGGATTGAATGCTGCAAGTATTTCAAATTTGTATTCAGTTTCATACAAACGGACACATAGTCTCACACCATGTTTTTCTTAATTTACTTCAATATCTCCACTTATCTCTGCAGCCTTTGACAACTTGCCACTCTGAATTTTCATTTTCTCTTTCCTATAATTTTCATATCATTAACGATGACTTCGTTTCAAGATCTGACCGGACTCTGATTTATATCATGCCAATCTGTAACACATCTAGATCATTTACCTTGAGATAGGCTTTTTGGCATCATTTCAAGCCTTGCAACATATTTTTTCTACTGATTTCGAAGATTCGATGTTACCTCCGACTGTCACGATGTTCGCAATTCATTACTTAACTTCGAGTTTAGGATAATATAAACATTTCATTGAGAACATACATTGTTTTTATTAGTTTCTATTGGTACTCTTTACAGACCTTGCTGGCATCGTCAATATCATCTACCTGGTTTTTGATATTTTAACAGCATTGTTCGTCATCCAACCGTACTTATCATCACAATATTTCAGTATACTCTCAAACTCCATCTTATACTCCATCATATCTTTGATGCGGATACCGAAGGCTATTCCTTTCCCGTGTGTCAACAAATGTATTATTTCTTCATCTTGAACCTTAATTATTCGAATCTTCTCCAATTCAAAGTCATTCTGAGCTTCATCATTGAGAAATTTGCATACGATCTAGTTTTTCTTTTGTTCTTAGGTATAATTTGTTGTCCACTACCTCAGCTTTATTAACAATCATGATGAAGATTTTCCACTTGGATCATATTAATTATCGAGATTTGCTTCCCTGATCCCCCCCTCCCGTATGCACGTGTTACATGAGTTAAAAATATATAACACAAATTTAATATTCAAAATTTGAATAAAATTTCAAATTTTCGAGGGATGACAGAGACAAGTCGGTTTATTGAAGTGATAACTTGGCTATTTAGATAAGGTGTCATCCCTCGAAAATTTGATTTTATTTTGAAATTTTGAATATTAAATTTGTATTATATATTTTTAACTCATGTGACACGTACATACGCTTGAATATACACATTCCCATACGTATACAGCCCTATACATATACACAGTTGATGACCTAGGTGAGTAATGTTAGGCCAAATGTTCTGCGAAAAACACATGTAATCAACTTATAATAGCTTGCTGGCTACCGAGAATGGAGCCAGTGATGCGTTGAGATCAAGCGAGACACACGTTTCGTCATAGAATAAACAAAAATGAACATTCGTAACTTAATTTTTTATTTACAAGTGCTGGAAGAAGAAATCTCCGAAGATGATATGAGTCGGATCGAATAAACATTGACTAGTATTGAAAATAACAGTTATCTAAGAATGGACAAACAGGAATCAAAAGAGTGGGAGATATCATCCATAAATGGATGCAAGAAAAAAGGGTGTCTGCTTTGGGTAACTAATGTGGACGCGTTACATTCGTATGTAAGTAAGTTTAGGGGTGATAAGATAAGCAAATCTCGAAAATTGATATGATCCAAGTGGAAAATCTTCATCATGATTGCAATAGCTGAGGTAGTGGACAACAAATTATGCCTAAGAATAAAAGAAAAACTAGATCGTATGCAAATTTCTCAATGATTAAGCTCAGAATGACTTTGAATTGGAGAAGATTCGAATAATTAGGGTTCAAGAAGAAGAAGTGATACATTTGTTGACACACGGGAACGGAATAGCCTTTGGTATCCGCATCAAAGATATGATGGAGTATAAGATGGATTTTGAGAGTATACTGAAATATTGTGATGATAAGTACGGTTGTATGACGAACAATGCTGTTTAAATATCAAAAACCAGGTAGATAATATTGATGATGCCAGCAAAGTCTGTATATAGTACCAATAAATACTAATAAATAAAAACCTCACATCACAGACCTGTATGAAAAATTGTTAGAGTGGATTAATTCAATATTTGATATAATATACGAAAATGGTAGGAGCAACACGTCCAACACTACAAAAAATCTTATTCCAACAGGAAAACCATACACAAATCTTGCTAACGCTTCAACACTCGTAACACTCCCTGACGTATGGGGTAAGCTTACATAAACGTTTTGAACTCTACAGTGTACTAACCAGCGATGACCTAACATTACTCGAAACTGGTCGATATTACTGGACTTGTAACAAGCAAAGGGAAACAAATATATATAAATGTAGGCACACAATCTGCTAAAGATTGGTAAAACAAGTGAGTCAAGTGGATAGATTTGATAAGAATAAAGCTTAAATCAACGAAGTAGTACCTAAGATAAGTATGGAACGGGGAAAAATATACAATCCTTGGTAATTTTAGGTTAGGATGAGTGAGGATTAAGGCCAGAATTACAGACCTATGATGAAAAATGTTAAAGTGGATCTGGTGAATGGTCGAAAAAGTCAAATATTTTGAATAGGAACGTAGTCTCATAACAAAAGCCTGAATTATTCAAAAACTTCTAAGTGTCTAAACTGCAAACGAAATACAAACATTTTTATAAGTAAGACTTGCGAGAATAAGCATCAAGTAAAGACATTCTATTGGATAACATAATTGAGATGTACATTTAATTATGGAAGAATTTCAACACTAACACTCAACACAAATCCGGTAGATTAGTTCTCCAAGGCAACATGGAACCGGACCCAAATCCAATGTCGAGAGGAGAAACACACCAAATTTTTGAAGCATTACATCCAATTAAGCGTAGTTTATACCCAACATTCCGTAAATATAGGTGAAAAATGTAAAATAAGAACTATGAAATAGCTAAATAAGATTCCCTACTCTACCCTAAGCAATAATGATTAACTATTATATACGGTGAATCCTACCACACCCAGATGACAAAACCTAGTCCAGCATCCCACGTGATCTGGTTCATGACAAAGATCATATACTAACATAACAGCCATACTAAAAATATCTGACATTTAACACCGAGTTTATGAGAATAATGTTATTTATACTACGATACCATTCATATCTATAATAAATTCCTAGACCTAACTGATGCTATACCTCTAGCAGAACAAAAAATCCAAGCCCACTGTGTCATAAAAATGAACTCTACAATTCTTTACTAGGTCACTTCTCAGCAATCTACCACTAATATATAACAAATTTAGAGGTAACACCCTGTCACGTACAATACTTCAGACGTACATCGCATCTGTTAACCCATCGTGTCTGAACAAAATCGAACAAAGTCACATCCTGGATATAACCAAGAATCTAGACACAGGTACAGTTGTCAAGAATGGGCCTGACATGAGACTCAAAGAGTGTGTGGCCATAAAAAGCTAGACTTCTGTTCACTAACAATTTAAGTACACCTCAACAACGATGAGCAGCTTGTTGCGTATCCTCACTAACAAACTCATGGAATTAAGATCGACATCGACAAGGTCATACATAATTCATGTTGAACATGAATGAACTCCAAAATGACAACCAATGAGTGTGAACCACCTCTACACTAGGACCCCTCCATCCAGGAAATCGTCTTCTAAACGTTACACTATACACTTGCTGGGGTTCGATTACAAAAATTCCACAAAGATGCAGTACGGACTTTCACCTCTTAAACATACATTCCTATGATTATTGTGGAAAAAATAACCTACAACAACATATATAAATAGCTAAATAAAATGCTCTACTCTTCTATAATTCACATAAAAAGTGTAATGCATTACGGTATCCATCCTAATAAATCGGTCTAATTACACAAACAAGCATAAACAGAACGAGCTTTTGCCTAGGGAACTCTCTAACTCCTCCTAAATATTGAAGAATGGTCGTACAATAAACATACAATACCCTAACAGCATGACCAAGTTTGTAACAAATCGTCTGTTCTATATCTATAATAACCACGTCAAATATTGTATCAGAATGAAAGAAGATATATAAAACACTAAAAACAAAAAACACATAACTAATTAGACCTGAAATAATGTTCTATATTGTAGATACAAACGTAATATATTCCGATATTGTATAAATAACCAACAGATTGCATTGAAGATGAAAATTCATCAGAGAACTTACATAAACTCAAAGACATGTACTAAAACTCACGAGTTATAACAAAGCAAGAAGAATAATTCTCTAGCATACCCAAAATATACATAATAACCACGATGAACGAGAATGAACTAGCATGTAACCAATAAACAACTAATGTGTATAAGATACCGAGACATACGAGGGACATGACTGAAACCTATAGTAAATACGATGTAGTACATACAAAATCTGTTGAAATTAGCCTCAACTCAGTCCAAACAGTGTTAAATTAACATCTCTTCAACCAAAGTGACCACGTCTAAATTGTAAC
>SDVV010001969.1:0-24099 GCA_016164225.1 Gammarus roeselii
AGTTAGCCCGTTAGCGCGCATCATTATGGTGGAGCTTTGCATGGCTTTAGTGATGATGCATCATTTAGCCCGTGGTGCACATCATTATGGTGGAGCTTTGCAGGGCTTAGGTGATGGCGCATCAGTTAGCCCGTTAGCGCGCATCATTATGGTGCAGCTTCGCAGGGCTTAGGTGATAGTGCATCAGTTAGCCCGTTAGCTCGCCTTACGATGGTGTAGTATTAAGGGCTGAAGTGATGGTCGCAGGACTTGAGCACACTTGGCGCGCATTCCGATGGTGCAGCATCGAAGGGCTGAAGTGATAGTACATCAGTTAGTACACTTGGTGCGCATCACGATGGTGTAGCATGGCAGAGCTCAAGCAATGGTGCATCACTTGCCACCATTATTTGAAATTGTATTAGTTGTAAGTTTTACTATTATCATTCGTACAAAAATTGTCACACTTTTATAAAGATAATTATTCAAACCAGCTCGATGGCCGAGTGGTTAGCGTGTTGGCTTCTCTTCACGGTGGACTCCCATTGGAAGCTGGGGTATCTAGGTTCGAGCCTACCTGACCCGATTGATTAATTCTCGCCTCTCTCTTGAAGGGTCAGTGCTTGTTTACAAGCGTCGTGGATCAAGAGAGAGCCAGCGCCAGCTGGGTAGGGAGAGTGCAAGCGGTGGCGTGACTGTGGAAAGTCAGCAATGCTCTGTTCTTTCCCACCAACGATTCTATATCAATTCATCAAGACAATTAGCGCCGATGCTCCTTTCAATTTGTACAAGCTTCAATTTATATCATATTCAGTAATGACAATTTGAAGTTTTTATTGTTCACTTATGTAATGTTATAAATTAAGATGGAGGGTGTGATGTGTTTACTGAAATATTTTTCCGATGAGGGAATCATCAGCACTTTGATAATTGTGTTGACCATGCATTGCATGATTTATGTTCATCGCAAACATGTACTCTGTTACCCTTGAAAACTGTTTATTCTATTTTATCATTCAAATTGATCATTTGAACGAACAAATTTACTTCGTCTAACCGATGTATTTTGTTACCCGAATGCAACAATATCCAAGAACACACAACAAGAGCATAGATTTTAAGAAAGATAGCAATATTCTGACATTCTATGCAAGATAATTGTTATGTCACATGTATCTCTTCAATATAAATTTGTATATTTTGACCAATTGATTACTTTCGTTGTAACAAAATAGAACGGCCTTTATACAATTTAGTCGCATTTAATCGTTATCCATTCGTCAAACATTGAAAAATCATGTGTTCTATGAAACAAGATTTTTAATAGCTATGTAACAATATTTTTATAAGGTTCATTATGACTTCAAACGAAGTTGAATCGACCACGTCGCTGCAAGAGATGAGAACGGCGACGTCAGCAGTTTCTATTTTCAAGCGATGCTCCATTAATGACTTCAAACTTTGCTATTTTTTCATGGTTCCTAAATTCTTTGTACTATCACTCTTTATATATTTTAGGTTCCACTGCTTGACGAGGTTAGGTTTCTTATGGTACGCGGGGTGCCCTTCCTTAATTTAAATCTGTATTTCGTCGTAACTCGATTGATACGTTATGCTTTTGTGTTGTTTGACGAATAATACATTTAATTTTTTTAACAGTTCGAGAGCTGTTTCAAGGCGTATTCGCGACTGGAAAATCTGAAGACTCACTTGAGATCACACACCGGGGAGAAGCCCTACATGTGCGAGTTCCCTGGCTGCACCAAAGCTTTCTCCAATGCGTCTGACCGCGCCAAGCACCAGAACCGGACCCACTCCAATGAGGTGAGCGCTTTGTGCCGAGCACCAAAACAGGACCCAATCTAATGAGGTGAGTCGTACCTGAGACATTAGGCGCCAAGCACCAAAACAGGACCCAATCTAATGAGGTGAGTCGTACCTGAGACATTAGGCGCCAAGCACCAAAACAGGACCCAATCTAATGAGGTGTCTTACCTGAGACATTAAGCGCCAAGCACCAAAACAGGACCCAATCTAATGAGGTGTGTCTTACTGAGACATTAAGCGCCAAGTCCCAAAACAGGGCCCACTCCATCGGGGTGAGACCTAAGCGCCAAGAAGCGAAACATGACCCAATCCGAATAGCTGAGGCTTTGACTGAGATTGTATGGCACCCACTTTTGGACTGTCCGGGAGATCCCCTTGCGATCTCCCTTGACTTGCCATCAAGACTGAACATCAACGCTGTCAAATCATCAGAGTTTACTACTCCTGCTATAGTGTGCAATTTTTTCCTAGCTGGTGATTTTTCAAGCTAAGAAGTTGTGGATCAGGGGTCAAAGCCAGGTGCTCCTAAACCTTGGGTATCACAAAAACGATGAGAACACGAACGTGTGTTTGCCCACTCTCTCAGCAAATGGCTATGCAGCAACACAGTTCATATGTCTCAACTTCATATCCTCTAGTTCCCCATCCGAATCCCACCGCCAGGCGAATGCTGATCCACCTAGAAGCCTCTTAGCTGCACGGCGATCTCGCAAGTTCACCTGAGTGGACCAGGTTCAAAACGGGAATCAGGTGCAAAAGACCAGATTAAAGGGCATTGAGATGAATCGAGATACAACCAGGAATGACATTTGGTTTATCTTTAGTACCTGTAGGCTGGATGTCAGAGTCGGAAGGCTTCTGCCGGCTCTATCCCTACACGCAAATACAACAGTGAAGTAGAAGTAACTCCCAGGAAATTAATACTGTTAGAACAAGCAAGCAACCCCTCACTTGTTCTTTAATCTGGTGATTAGAACGTTCAACTTTCCGATAAGTTCCATATGGGTCTTCTGTGGTATAAGAGGTTCTACTATCCTCATGCTCCAGCAATTCCCTCTCAGGTCCAGAGCTTGCATGTTTATCTGACCTTGATGATCGTGTCTTTCGAGGACAGTCTTTGGCCCGGTGGTAACCATAACAACTGAAATAGTCAAGGGTAGACATCTCTCTGTCAATGTTACGATCTTTTATAGTTAATAGTCGTTAATTAAGACTTGAAAGGTGGTGCAAGGCTTTTCATTATTAGACGATATGATTTTCATATTATTTTGAATTATAAATTAATAACACATAAACGGGGCAGACACATGTCAAAGGAGTACGATTAATACTGTGGGATTAAGCTGTTAAGGTTGAATATTGCACAAACACGGAGGCGTATAATTGTCAGCGAGTAAAAAAAAAAAAGGTGTGTTGTGAACCAGGTGTGTTCCCTGTTGTCCCTGTGTCCACACTGTCAGTCTACCAAGTGATGCCCCAATTGCCCAACTGACTGCCATGACTGACAATCTTGCATAAAGGGAGGCGCCTTGCGTTACTGCGTGAAAATGGAATTCTTTAATTAGGGAGCAGCCCTACCGTTTGTTAACTTCTGAGGAGCGTGTCCTCCTCGTTCTTTATCTCTTATTAGCACTCAAGTAAATAACAGACTCCGCCCTAATTTTTGTGACACATAAAGGGCTATGAAGGCAACGGAAAATAAACACGTGGCCTGCTGCTATTTTATACCGGGCACAAAACTACTGATATCGCTATAGTTGACAAACACAAACGACACACACTTGACAACTCTCCTCGTGCGCGTAACCCTATCAGGGTGGCACTCAGCTGTTTGCTAAAGAAGCAATTTCGAGGGTTTATAGCCTTATCCAGCTGCTTTCGCCGTGAGAAATTTTAACTGTAGCTACATGTTGTAGGCGTAAAGAGTGTTATAACACCAACACCAGATAACTTTGGGCAATCTCTATACCTATGAGCCAAAAAAATCCTACAGACTGTGCACGTACCTGTCTTGAACGAAAAGGCTCACTCCAAATTACTATATTTTTCACAGTGATGGCTCATTGGGTATTGGGTCCTCTAGCCGTCGACATTGGGTGACATTGGGTGACATTGGGTGACCTGTCACTTCCATGAGGTGTTAGGAGATTTCCCCTATAGGCATTTCATCCTTACTTGGTTTACCAATCCACCATCTAGTCAGCCTTGTTCATTAGTCTCTCCTTTCTCTGTCTTTGCGTTCATAATTGAGCACTTCAATTTTGTAAAATGCTCATTCAACTCATCACTCATCAATTTCATCAGATCTCTATTGGACAACGGAACTGTTCTTATTTCCCGATCATTGCTCTCTGCAATCTCGATAATCTCCTACCATGTTCCTTCATTTCTTACCTTCAATATCAGTGCCTTCTTCTCATTCCATTTATTAAACCACCCTAGCACAGTTTTGGTCTACTGACGCTTTACTTGCTTAGGGCACTCCTTATGGTCATTCGAATGAGCCCGATGGGCCAGCTCTTGAATTCGCATACAATATTGTTTGTTGGATTCCTTTCTTCATAAAAGTATGATTCAATTATCATTTTTACTTGTGCGTCCGACCAAGACATAGAGCCTTGTCCTACTTATACAAGGAGTGTTTCATGTGTTGATATTTGAGGCAGGATCCGTCAGGGTCAATTAAAGCAATCCTCGCTTCACCTGATGAGAACCGAACCAGCTGATGTAAACCGAGCCTGTTTCATCCCCATCAAAACAGTCAGGCGTCACGACATCTTTAAGAAATACCTCCTCACGTCTGGTATTTATTTGAAGTTATTCTAAATTCGTCCTTCATCTATTGCTTACAGAAACCCTACGTCTGCAAAGCTCCTGGATGCACCAAACGCTATACCGACCCGTCCTCACTTCGCAAGCACGTCAAGACCGTCCATGGGGCAGACTTCTATGCCTCCAAGAAGCACAAAGGCAACGATCATCCCAACGGCAACCACTCCGGGGGCTCTGGCAATGAGGGCGGGGGCAAGGATATGGGTCAACCCGAAGATTCCCCGCACTCTGACGGAGGCAAAGCTGTCTCCATGTCAAGCCCATCGGTAAATTCAGAGGTTAGCCGTTGGCAGCAATGTCGACTGTATCTATTTTGAGTTATAAGATATTTTGTTATTTTATATGGTCACCCTAAGAAAATTTTGATTTTCAATTGTTTTATTGCACTGTAATGGGCTGATTCGATTGCTAAGTTCCGTTTATTTCTCTAGGAAGCGACTTCACCCGGAAATCACCACAGTCCAGAAAATGTCGTTGGAGGCGTGACTCCTATGGATCATAGTCGCCTGGATTTAGCGGCGGGTGACACTAGCGTGCCAAACTCAGGACGGTTCGAGTCTCGTCTCGATGTTGACATTTGGGAAGGTCCTGATGATGATTTAGAAGCTAGTATTGACCTCCCCATTGGGTTGGGAGGATCAATCAATGGGAATGGTTGTTCGGTCGGAGTCGCTGTTCATGAGAGGGCAATGAGGTGTCGCCCAATGAAGGGCCGTATGCAAACCAAAGGCCTCATTAACTTTTTACCCGGAATCCCTCGAAGATCCAACGGTGCATCCGATGTCTCTGATTTTACTCAAAGAATTCCGGATATGAAATTGACCACGGCTGGCCAAACGAATTTACAACCGAATCGTAAATGCCACGTCGACTTTAGAGGTGTACAAACTGTCGTCAATAACAGAAGAGATTCTTCGTCCACGGTGAGCACAGGTTACTTCAGCATGCAGAGTCCCAATAGCAGAAGAGCCAGCGAGTTGTCTCAGGCCTCGTGCTTATCCGGAGGTCGCCAAGGATTGATGGCGTCCCCGTACGATCACATTTCCATTGGCTCTTCGAGACGCTCATCTGAAACATCAAATTATAACTTTTCTGGAATGGGGCCGCAAATGTTCAGACCTAACCAACGCGGTACGAATGAACCATACACCACCTCCAACCTCGTATATCAGGTAAAAACCCTAGCAGTTTTATAGATTAGTGAATAGATTGAGAAATGTGTATCGGTGCAGTAACGAATCAACCAGATCAATAACCTTTATATATAGTTATTACAGGAAGTGGTGTAGCTACAGTTAACTAATATCCGTCTTTTTACAGACTCAAAATTTGTCACTAAGTCAAGAAAATTTGGCGGATTGCCAGAACTGGACGAGCGCAACCGGCCCCACCATGGGCAACAGCATGTCTGCCGGCATGGCAGGAGGAGCTGTGACCGAGGGAGGCCAGTTCGGCTACGCTGGTCCCATGGGTCCAGTTACTTGCAATCTGAACAGAAATGCCATGAATGCCCGGCGAGCCTCAGACCCCGTCAGATCTCAGGACCGACCAGTGAGGGCTACTGGCACACTTCAGAGAACGAATAGCTACTCCAACTTCTCTCAGTGTAGCTCGATTCTCTCGAACAACCAACGCCATCCAAACCAAGGACTTCAGCTCGACCAAGTGGGAGATGATGAGCCAATTGAAAATAAGCTTATACTTCCGGATGACATGGTCAACTACTTAAACCAGGTAATTTTATAAAATAAGATGCTCCTATATGAACCTACAAGAATTTGAACACATGCATCAGTTTTCATCTTATAATGCATATGGTTTTGTGCAGGCAGTTACTTTTATTGTTCGTTTGTTTTCAGAAGGAGAAGGACAGTAAACTGAATCTTAAAACTGAAGAGTGCGAAACAACTTCAACGGGTTGCCCGACTTTGTCCAATGCCGCCTACTCCAGTCAACCCATCAACAGTCCCGCCTACTCCCAACAGACAGCTGCGAGTCCTGCTTACAATAACCAAAACCTTGCAAGTCCCGCTTACACCAACCAGACTGTCAATAGCCCTGCTTACCCCAACCAAAGTCAGACTACTCCCCAGAGTCATCCTAGTTTGGCCTCTCCCACCCCATTCCAGTACGGCTCAATGCACGTCTCTGGCTACAATGGCACACCTTCCCCAGCACTAGCCCAACACACCCCCTTCCCAGCCCAGGGACTCACATCCCCAGCAGCCCATCACTACGGTAGCGGTCAGCAGACCATGGGACCTGGTTACACTACGGTGCCGCCAGCTTACCCGCACGCTGCCACACCAGTGCAAAATTTCATCTCCACGGGACACACTCAACAACAATTCACACAGTTCCACCAGCAGTCTGCGGCACAACAACAAATGTACAGCCAAATGATATCTCACCAACAACAACTGATGCACCACCATCAACAAAGATATCCCGGTGTCGTGAATGGCAGCTATGGCATGG
The DNA here is from genome assembly GCA_016164225.1 of Gammarus roeselii. Lineage (NCBI taxonomy): Eukaryota > Metazoa > Arthropoda > Malacostraca > Amphipoda > Gammaridae > Gammarus > Gammarus roeselii. The sequence continues at coordinate 7,117 of SDVV010001969.1, forward strand.
TATCGAATGGTTATCCCCAGCATGTATGCGGGCATTTCGCTACCATGCCTGTTCCTCCATCCGCTCTTCAACTTCCTTGCCCTTCATGCCAAGCCAGAAATTCCATGGGTGACATGTCATATCCCCAAGGCCAAACTAACAATTGGCAATCGAACATGCACCCTCACTATCAAATGCAAGCTCAACATTCTTATAATCATCACATGGTAACAAACGGAAATCAAAATTTCAACTATGTCAACCACTACAATACGAACCAGATGGGTATGTCAATGGTTAATTACGGCCAGCCTCCAAGAGATGTTCAGTGTGGAGACGTCAGCCAGTCTTCACAGGCAAAGAGTAAAGGCAAGGGGGCCACTAGTGCGACGAACCAGGCAATGGACCCTTGTATTACTAATAATCCGTCAGAAAAGGTCAAGCTTCATAAAGATGAAGGCAGTAACCAACTATCTGCTAGCCATAATACTCAAACCAATCACGTGTCAAGTTTACCTAAAACACAACTTCCCCTACAAAACAAACCGGTTATTTCAGGTTTAGATGACACTGTGGCTGCGGATAATGTGGATGAAACTGATAGCAGCAAACACAATTATATGAAGAATGATACTTATCAGCGGACGTTAGAGTATGTTCAACAGTGTCAGAATTGGAACACCAAGGTAATAAAAGAGGAAGTGACCAGCACCACAGACCAGAAGCCGAGTCTAAACCCCAACGGTACCGTGGCAGGGTACGTGGCTCCTTCAGCATCTGCAGCCACAGCCACGCCGTGCCACGACACCTTGACGACACCTACCCTCGACACGACAGCCTTCCTCACGCCGCTCTCCGTGTCCATGGTTGAAACTCCTAACATGGTGCTCAATAATTTGACTAGTTCACTTAATTCGCTCCAGCATGAAAATAAATTCCTCCAAATGTTGCAGTAAGGGCACGATTTAGTTCAATCAACCCTTGTTTCTTCAATTAACACGTCTGTGATGATAGTCTGTACATAAATACATTTAAAGGTATCGGTTGTAATGCTTAAAAGCAAACTGTAATTCTAATGAAGTCTCTGCACCTCACTCTTTGTTTGTACTGTTTGAATTGAATGTGAATGTTTGTTTATTCCTCGCACATACTTCATTTGTCAGAACTTTCTTTCCAATGTAAGATTTGATATTATGTGCAATCTTGTGAAAAAAATTGAACTAGTAAAGTTCGCAAAAATAAGTGAAAGGTGAGCTCTGCACTTCCATGCATGGGCTACGGAATAATGAAACAACTACGAATATGCTGAATATGATACCTTCCGCTAGTGCAGCGGTAGACTTTGATTTGTTACCATAATTTCGAGGTTCAAATCAAATTCACTAGATAAGAGTCATTAGTGACGACATGTTTTTAATTCATGATGTCCGCAAATAAATTACTCTTTTGCACTCGACTGATTCGGTTGAATAAATGTCGTGCGTCGCCTTGAGTCAAGATCACTCAAATGACCATCGCCTGTCTTGAGGGTATTCCCCGTGAATACCACACAGAACTCCTAGCTGGACGGCACATCAGGGCTGGGGCGCATGATGGACTTTGACAGAGAACTGGAATGTTTCGTGTTCCGCAGGAACATTGAAAACATTACAGCTTCATCGCAAATCCATTTCTTATTCAGATTCATAACATAAGTTTTTATAATTCGCTAGTGCCATTGTATTTTTGTTTTCTTCCACAATATGTTACCCTGAGCAGCGTGTTACGGCGCAATTACTCTTACATTGTATAATAAATATGCTGAGCGCACACCTAAATATTTTTTTGGGTTCGTTGAATCGACGGATTGAGTTCCCGTCGATGTTGGCCAGGTTCATCTCGTGTTACTCATCCCCTGGGCTTCGAATTTGCTGGGACGCTTCAGTAAAATCCGACGGCTGCCACATTCTTTGGACACTGTAAGTCGAAGAGTGTCCGTGTTTCGTCGTTGTTCATTGATACGCGGCTTGTTTACGAATACAAGGTGTCTACAAGGTCATAAGATCACAAAAAGTCATAAGAAGTAATAAAACCACAAACGTCATAAAAAAAAAAGTAATAAAATCGAGGAGAAGGTAATAAAATATTGATTTTCTTCCCCTTGGCTATGCCTGGTACCCCAGTTCATCAGTAACAAATATGGCTGCTGTTAATAGGCTGTCTAGCTTTAATGCCTTTTGGAGCAATTACATTAATTTCAATAGATATTTGATAGAGGCCTTTTTTAGGGAGCTAGGCTCCGCTTGTAAATCATATAAATATTAAAATACGTTTGAATGATTATTGAACTAAATTTTCATAGGTCATAAAAAAAACATAAATTATTCTCATAAAAAAAAAAATTATTCTAAGACCTTTGTAGACACCATAGAGTTGTGACCCTGTTGGGTTAGTCAGTTCACTGCCAAGCGGTCTGCTAGGGCAGTGTGACCCTATTTTATTATTCGCATGCGATGCTAGCGAAGGGTGACCTTTCTTGGTTTACCAGTTCACTGGTACACTGATTGTGGGCGAGAGGGTAGTCTGTTCGGTAAGTCAGGTGACCCTGTTGGTTTAGAAAGTTCACTGACACCTGGTGCCAAAAATTCACTGATAACTGTGTTATCACAATTTCTCTATGTTGTAGTATCTTGTGCATGGAAAATTCTCGTTCCGGTCAAATGGCGACTGCATTGAATCATACCACGTGATTCCCTTTTAGTGCAGTCATGGCCATTGTATCCATGGATTATTTACCGTAACGTTTTCCGTTGAAACATGGAAACCTGTCGTTTGCCCCTAAAAAAAGGAAACAACAGGTCTTCTGAAGGTCATTGTGTCGAGTGATTCTTTCCCATCACATGGTCATTTTGAAACTATTGTGTCTACTTACGCACCCATGTTTATTTTTAATTATGGGGGAGAAGTGTCATTGTCACGCTTTTTTAAAAAGTTTTTTAACAAATTCAATAGCAATGGACGGGAGGGGGGCTGGATTCGCCATTGGTGGTGTCAGGGAATTGTTACCTATAACGTATCAAGTTCAAAGCCATGTTGTTCTTAAATTGCTTGTCATAATCCACTCGGTAAATAGTCGATGTATCCATTTATTATTCCCTTCACGTGGTCAATCAAAAGCTATCATATCAGAGGCCAAAATGTATATAAGTGCGCATTCATAGATATGGTTCAGATATGTCACGATTTGTTTACCATCATTAACTCGACGTCCATCAAAATGTTCTCATTAAGCAATTCGTTGTCATTGAGTGAAAAAAATCGGAATTTGAGGATATTTTTTGTCATCCTGTAAAGTAATTGAATTTTTTTTTTGTATGTGGTTTAAAATCGTCCCAGATACAAAGGCACCGCAGTACTTAGGCTTTAAATATTTTGGTGATAAGTTATAAACAGATCTCTCGTCTCCGTCCAAAACCTCAACCACTGATATGAAGCTTTTTACCTGGGCACTCAGCCGGCAGAAAACTGTGTGATAACATAAAACAAATAGAAAAGTACCGTACTGAAACCATTCGTACATCGCAATAAATAATTGAATCTTAAATTGAACCTAACGTTGTGATTACACAACGTTAGGTTGTGTTAACATCGCAACCGATGAAATGTAGCGTAACATGTTGTCATTTTTTATTTCATAAATACCGACAAACAAGTTCTCGCGTTGCGCTGTCGGAGATTCTCTGCGGAGGAAACGCCACAGCGTCGTGTTTTAAACCGAAAGAGTTTCAACAAAACATTCTTGAACGAAATTAAGTTTGAGTTTGGTCGTGTTCCAAAATCAATACCTCAGAATGGAAATTGAGGCCATGTGTTGAATCAATTTTGTCCTGAAATATTTTATATAGAAACTAGAATTAGGTTACCAAACGTCAAGTGTATTCTCTCCATGTTAAAGATGTGTATATTCTTGTTAAAATACATTTTGTATAAATGGGGCATTGGGTCTGCTGACATGTATATTACTTTTGTGAAGAATTTTGTAACTTATTCCAATGAATGTATATAAGAACAATTGGGTTATACACAGTATTACGTTGTTAGATAAAACTTCTTATCGTTCCATGTTCATGTGTTTTGTAATAAAGCTCGTTTGTCAATTTAAATTCTTTTATTTCTTTTTATCACAAACACACCAATAGATGAGTCTATCTGTTGTCGACGATGGCAGTTTTGGGTGGATGTATTGCGTGAAGCAGCTCTAGTGAGGAGAAGCATCAGTGTGGAGGCAGCGCGATAGCGTGCTATGGATAGGCGTGATTGGACAATGTTTGTGAATGGTTGAGTTTTTGACGTAGCCCTGTTGCGCTTCCCTACCCTTGGCGTCTCGTTGAGAAACTAGATAGACGAGGGCCGGCAATTATGACGCAGTTGAGGCAAACCTGCTGCTGACACTGTGGCATTCTGGCCGGACCCTTCAGTGTTGAAGGTCTTTGTTTTGGTATGTGTGTAAGATCGTGAGAGGAGTGTGTGATGCGTCTAGCAGACAGCCACTGCGTTTCTGGAGGATTCGACCCTGCGTTTGTGTCTGCATCACACGTCACGAAGTCTATCAATAACCCACAAGTCTAAGTTAGATTTATCCACGCTGCCTCCACTTGGAAAAAAATATTTTTCAGGTAACGATCGGGAGCATTGTCACTCAGGTATTATTTACCTGAACCATACCCGCCAACTGACCCGTGTTGACTGTCTTTTATAGGGCCATACTTTGACTGCCTTATACAGTGCCATACTCCCCAGTTACTCACTATTTCACAAAGATAGACAAAGCCGAGAGGGTTGAAAAGTATTGTTTCTCGTGAAAAACAATCTTTATATATTAGAAGTCACTATTTTATACAGCAGGCACGACATAGTATCAATCCAAGTAGTCGGTTAACATACAAAATGTCAAATCACTTTCGTCTATCGTCCTCCAGAAATCAAGGTTGCAGATGATATCGATCCTTACAACTGGATAAAATGGTGGCTTACGGACAGACGGCAGCGAGTTGAACTTAGCGGTGCTTCCTCTCCCTGGGGTAATGTCACATGCGGCGTGCCTCAAGGATCCACGTAAGGTTCAGTTCTCTTGACAATTTTCATCAACGATCTCGATATCAACGTACTCTCAAACATTAGTTAGTTTGCAGACAACCCTAAGATAGGAGGAAGAGTGCAAACTGAACTAGAGTGTCAGAAGATTCAACTAGACTTCAACAAAATTGTTGATTGGTCAGAAAAAGTGCTCATAGATTTTCATAACCTCAAACACGAATATTCAATGTCCGGAAATAATTTCATTCCTGTCACCGAAGAGAAAGGTTTAGGTGTCATCATTAGTAACGACTTAAAAAGTAGCAAGCAATGTAACGATGCCGCCAAGATAGGCAACAAAATGAAAGGTATGATATCCCGCACTATCTCGTTCAAAAACAAATACAGTATGGTCAAGTTATACAATGCATTTGTACGAGCGCATCACGAGTATTCCGTTAAATTTTGGTTCCGTATCTTTGAAAAGACGTTATTCGATTAGAGAAGGTTCAACGCAGAGCAACCAAACTCATACCTTCGCTGCAGAATAAATCGTATGAAGACAGGCTACGTGAACCAAATCTTTATTCGCTAGAAAAACGTCGAGTCAGAGGCAACATGATTGAAGTGTGGAAGATTATGAAGAATAAGGAAAACGTCGACCGAGCGAGCCTTTTCACTCCAGGTACGAACGGAGTGACTAGGAACAATGGATACAAAATCGTTGGGAAACGTTTCTCACACGACATCACGCTCAGTTTCTCCACGTATAGAGTTGTCAAAGAATGAAACAGACTTCCAGCGGAGGTTATAAACAGCAATACAGTCGAAACTTTCAAGTCTCGGCTCGATAAGTTCTACATAAATTGCCGATAAATAGCTAAGCCGTTCCCATTCTTGATGATATAAAAACAGAGATGGCACATGAAGCTTTCATAGACGTTCTACTTCAGAACTTGCTATCAAAAGGCAACCTAGTTTGGGCCAATATTCCTGTTATTGTCTTCCTACACTTGTAAACAAAACAACGAAGTATTGTGCATGGGGACTTCAATATTCCTGACATTGATAGGAAAACAGACGAATGCACTGCCACCGGCCAACGTCTGATTGATTTTACAGATTACAAGTTCATGACCCAGTTGGTGCAGACACCTATAAGAGGTAGCAATATTATTGATCTCCTATTTAGTGCTAGCGACTCTCATGTCACGAACGTCGAAGTAGGCGAACGACTAGGAACTAGCGACCTCAACTGTATCCGTTTGATAGAGCTCTAACTTTAGATTAGCTAACTTTGATGGCTTAAGATAGTCAATGGCGTCAGCAAATATAACCCTCGTACAAGATGTCAATCAATCGCTGAACAATTTCTTGACTGCACTTAAAAATATTGAATATGATCATATCCCGCGCAAAAAAAGGCGAACATCAGTCAATCAGCCCAAGTACTGGAAAGAAGATCTGCAGCGCATTCAGGCACAAAAGAAAGCAAAGCACTCAATATAACAGGAACATCCACATTACGACGTAGCAAAAAATGAATTCAACGTCAGCAGAAGAGATCTAAAGAGAGGCCAGAAACGTAAGAAGAAAGATTCTGAAAAAGAAATTTCCGTCAAAGCCGAAACCAATCCGAAACAATTTCTTAGTTATATTTCAAGCAAAAACAAATCAAAATCCGTAATTGGTCCTCCCGAGAACGATGTTGGTGAGCTAGAAACAAACGACGCCAAAATGAGTATCCTACTTATTGAATCCTTTTGCTCTGTATTTACGTAATAGAATCAGGATATTCCTAATCCTGAGGATATCATAGCGGAAAAACGAATTGAAGCCCTCACCGCAGTGAACTTTTCCCCCGCATAGGTCATTAAATATATAGATGAATAGAGGGTCACCAAATCTCAAGGTCCAGACCAAGTCCATCCCTGAATTCTAAACGAGACTAGCAACGAAAACGTCAAACATTTATCAAACATTTTCACCCAATCTCTCGCAAATTGCACCTGCCTCTCTAAATGAAAAGAGGCCAATGTTACCCCAATTTTTAAAAAAGGGGACAAAAAGTGTCCCGGCAATTACCACAACCGTTCCTGTCATACGAACCTGCTACTTTTTTCAGGAATAGAATTGAAATCCATGACACAAAATCTCCAATGGACATCATTCCCCTTGACTTCTAAAAGGCCTTCTATAAAGTCCCCCACAAGCGCCTAATTAGTAAATTGCACAGCATCGGTATTCAAGGCGAGCTCAACAACTGGATAAAATGCCGGCTAACGGACAGACGGCAGCGAGTTGTACTAAACGGAGCTTGTACCCCCTGGGGTGATGTTACAAGCGGCGAGCCTCAAGGATCCGTTCTAGGTCCAGTTCTTTTTATAATATTAATCAACGACGATAGCAAAGTACTCTCAAACATTATCAAGTTTGCAGACGATACTAAGACAGGAGGAAAAGTGAAAGCTGATCTAGACTTGAATTAGACTTGAACAAAATTGTTGATTGTTCAGAAAAGTAGCTAATGAAATTTAATACAGACAAATGTAAAGTTATGCACCTAGGTCCTTATAACCTCAAGCTCGAATATTCAATGTCCTGAAAGGAACTCATTCTTGTAACCGAGAAGAGAGAATTAGGTGTCATCGTTAGTAACGACTCAAAGAGTTGCAAGCAATGTAACGTTGCTGCCAAGAAAGGCAACGAAATGCTTGGTATGATATCCCGCACTATCTCGAACAAAAACAGTCACAGTGTTCTCAAGTTATAAAATGCATTTGTTAGACCGCATCTCGAGTATTCCGTTCAATTCTGGTCTTCATATCTTAGAAAAGACAATATTTAATTAGAAAAGGCTCAGCATAGAGCTACCAATCTCATCCCTTCGCTACAGAATAAATCTTACGAAGATAGGCTACGTGAACTCAATCGGTATTCGCTAGAGAAACGAAGAGTCAGTGGCAACATGATCGAAGTGTGGAATATTATGAAGGGTAAAGAAAACGTCAACTGAGTGAGCCTTATCACTCTAGATACGAACGGAGTGACTAGGAACAATGGATACAAAAACGTTGGGAAACGTTCCTCACTCGGCATCACGAGCAATTTCTTCACGTATAGAGTTGTCGAAGAATGAAAAAAAACTTCCAGCGGAGGTTGTAAACAGCAATACAGTCGAAACATTAAAGTCGCGGCTCGAAAAATTCTACAAAAATCCCCAATAAATAGCCAAAAAGTTCTATTTCTTGATGTTTTAAAAACATGAATGGCCCATGAAGCCCTCTTAGACGTTCTATTTCAGAACTAATCTTCTTGCTATCAAAAGGCAAATTAGTTTGGGCCAATAGCCCTGTTGTTGTCTTCCTACGCGTGTAAGCACTTGTAAACACTTCGGGTGCGATGATTTCCCTAGCATCAACGGCATTTTGAAAAAGAATGATCAAGTTCTTCTTTCTAAACCTTGTTTGGAAACGGTGCAGAACGTTTTTAACGTTTTTCTGATGGCTCGATTGTAGCTCGGCCGTGAACACAAGGGGATCAGTCACTTCCTCCGGGTCAGGTGTTGCTATACGTATGCCATCCAAACGACATCCATGCATCAGCTGGGATGGTGTCTGAGTTTGCCACTTATCAACCGAGTCAGAGATAGATGTTCGCGGCCAATCATTGAGATTCGTTTCTATCTCACTAAGACGAAGTGCAATTTGCCTCCTCTCATCATGGCTCTGTGCAACGTTTTCTGAAGGCACAGCTTGTCCAATTTTTATTATCCTCTCCAAAAAGCCAACGAACAAAGGGGCCCGACTGGGGGTGAAATGCCACTTGCATTTATTTGATTCATGGTACTTCGTGCACTGTGCTGTTTCTCCCAACCTTGTAGTATCATAGCGAAACTCACAAAGTTTGATACGTTATCACTGATCAACATATGGGGATAAAGCGGCGAGTGAGAAATCTTTGAAGTGTTCTTAGGAATGCTTCTGCGGATAGTTCCATGCCAACATCCAGGTGAACCGCTCGTGTGGATGCACGAGTGGTCCACTGCAATGCGTCCCACGCTCCCGTCTACGTTGCATGCACTGCATTATTATGCCCCTGACTCTCTGTCTAGCTCTGGCTATTCACCACATTTGACGTAGGCTGACCACAACAAGGTTTACTTCCATATGGTGCCATGTTTTGTCACCCTTCTAGCATCAACGGCATTTCAGTTTTATCGGGTAGCAGGACTGGATACTATACTGATTCCTCCTTCTCAGCTTATGTGATTGTACTTACCACAAATAATTTGCTTGCTCTAAGCATCAGATTGAGCTGTTTCGTCGATAGAGTTGAGCCCATGGAACTGGGATTGCAAATGATATCCGTAGATTGTTAATGTCCTTGGATTACCTTTTGATTTTTCTTGTTTCTTACATTTACAACCAACTTACTATGTTTTTTTTTACCTGTAGGCTCTCCTGTTGACTTGCTTTTCAACATGACTCGATGAATTTTTTCACCCATCCAAAGGTATTGATTAATTTCTTTGGGTGCAACATTTGTTTGCAACTGCTTGTAGGAAAGGCTCCGGGGGTGGGATCTCTTCTGCTTTATCCAGTGTTACTGTATGCACTTGAGCGGGAAAGTTCTCCCACTCCCGGAGTTTCTCTATGTTCTTTGATCCATGCCACCACCGTTGGCTTGACTTGATTTTTCTTAAGCTGACTACTCGAGTTATAAAGTCAGCGCGATTTTTTGTGTCTAGCTTTTGCATGTAAGCCTCTAATGAGCTTGCAGAATGTATCCATCCCAAGGCAACTTGACTGACCACATGTGCATGGGCTCTATGTTGACTTCCTTTTTATAAGCCTCACTTACATACTTGGTGATCCTTGCTCCATGTAGTGATGCAGTCAATTCCGACCTGAGTACATAAACTGTTTTTTCGGGTGTAATCTTTACTATGTGGTAGCTACTGAGAGCTATACTAAATGAGGTGGTACGTTCTATTTCAAGGTACCTTAGATTTATTAGTGAATGAGAACCAGTTCAGTTTTATCATGAGTAAGTTAATGAATAAATGTTGATTCAATTTAATTAAATATTCGCCACCTGAGCATAGCCCTCTTAGGGCGCAAGAAGATCTGACTCCATTTTGTAAATATAATACAGTGCAAAGGGGGTGTTAATTGATTTAGCTTCACCTAAAATTTGGCTGGTTATTTATTGAGACACAAGAGAATCGTTGTTGTAGAAACCCCACTTAACTGATACGGGGCTGAGTCCGGGATAGTAAATACAGAAGGGGAAAAGAATAATGAAGTGAAAGACAGCATGAAATCAAAAACAACCTCGGTTTGGGTTCCACAGCAGCCAGTCTTCAGCCACTGGAGTCCTTCTTAAGGTATTGTGTGGTGTTGACACTGGAAAATGTTGGCCTTACTTGATCTTCAAGTACTGATGCCCGGCGCTTATGCGTCAACCGACAGACCAAAAAAGGCTGCCCACAAAAATATGTGTTTCACATGATGTCACATTGGGGGGCAATTAAACCTCATTTTGTGTGCTGCAATGTAGGCTGACAGAATGGGTGGGCACAAGTTATACAGAATAATATATTGTATTTAGGGTTGTGCAATAAAAATAAATAAAGGACTTGATGTCCAAAAATACAATAAACAAAGTAATTTGATTATCTTACTCATATCAGAAGATAATTAATTATAAATACCATACTCCCCCCCCCCTCTAATATGAACGTGTACGAGGAACCTCCCAAGTATGGAAAAAAGGGACAATATTTACATTATGATTGCATAGAAAGATCTGCATCCAGGTGAATACAGGAAAATATCACTAATCTGTAGGAGTATATAATCTAGATATAGTCTCCCCTGGAGTTCCCAAGAATCTAGAAATCAGATACAAGAAAACCAATTACTGCCTGGAGAATTTGAGAACCAGACCAATTTGAAGAGGCACATTTGTATCAATTCTTCCATGTCTTCCTTGGAGACAAATAATGTTCCGAAACCATTGTAAACACTGGTAATTATTATCACAGTATGTAGCTATTACATGTGGTATGGGCATCCATTATCTGGCTCAACGTTTCCCTGCACATGGTATGAGAAATGCTATGATAGAGGTCCCATGTTGATATTACCAACATGTGATCTCAAGGCCTACCTAACTAATCTGTATTCCTTTGAATTATTATTCACAATTAACAGAGCTGTAACTACCGCCGCTAAAACTAGCGTCGCTATTTAGCACCGCTATTTTTTTTCTAGGGGAACCACAAGCGCCGCTATATTTTGAAATCACTAGCAAATTCCCTAGCGCCGCTAGTTTCTTCGGGCGTTTTACGCGCTAGTCGCTATCGCTACTTTTCAAATGTAACAATGATCGTAAATTTTAACACTATGGCTAAAACGACAGGTTTAGAATGCGTTCGAACGCGAAGTGAGAACATCAACATATTGTTTCGCATGATACCGGTATGCAACGTGTTTGTACGCAGTGTAGTTCGACCGTTGCCCAATCGTTGCACGTTGCCATGTGGCCGCAGGCAGGCTGCTGCGCATCGATCAACATGTGTCACTCGTGGTGTGAGGTAAAAATGTGTTCATAGTGCTATAAGCGATGAATTTGACAGCAACAATATATGTGCAGTTAGACATTTGACTCATAAAATAACTGACATAAGCCTTATTGATTCTGTCTTCCATTAAAACTAGCGCTAGCGCTATTTGTGTAAACCATTAGCGACATGTACATATTTTCACCATTATCGGTAGCGGTGCTGGCTTTTATCAGTAGCGCTCACAGCTCTGACAATTCAACTTTCACTTGGAGGAATGTTGGCATAGCAAACTCGTGCTCCACTAATTTGAGTAGTACTGTGTTTATAGGAAAACACAATGATGTCGTAGAAGACACGTGGGCGTACCGCGCAGTCTAAGATATTGTGCTTCTAGGAAAGTTTTAATCTGAATCATGATCATTTAGATTAAACAAGTTCAGTAGCGTTTTTGTTTTTTAACCTAATTTATTCTCTGAAATAAATAATGTTGCACTGCCATTATGGTCAAGATCATCATATTCGTACTAGCGTACGGAAAGTGTTGTACATACAGAGAGATGCGAACACTGAGGTCATGAGAGGTTAATGTTTATTAGCAATGCTGATTAAGATGAACTTTCGTGTGTATAGTGTTATTAAGATTCATTTAGGGTCAATTGGAGACCTCTACAAATCCGTTCCTTTGCCATTAATAGTGTGGATTTGCCTTCGCTGACCCCATGCACAACTGCTTCATATGCCATCGTGGAAATATCTACAAATGTGTATAGGGAAACCAACTTGAGTGTTTCTGCTTGGCTTTTGATGGGTACGTCACGAATCATCAAGAACTCGGTCATGATCTTCTCTCATTTTATTGCAATGTCTTAAGTAAGATCATCGTTTCAACTCACCATTGACTATCAAATGTTCCTCATTAGGAATTAAGCCTTAATGGTGATGGGGGTCATAAGCCCAAGAGGATTAAATTGTGCGACTAATCCCCCAGGATGATTCTCTTAGTCGGTGTACCTGATTTCTACTCCTTGGGAGCTACTGCCTAGGTGTCTTGGACTGTGTCCCATTTGTCCCTGGACAGGGACAGTGGGTCTGTGATCCCATCAACCTTCCCTTTTTGTCGGCTCTTTGAGCTCTGGGTCATTCTCTGATATTGAGTTCAGCATCCCCAAAGATTTTCTTAAATGAATAGAGGAATTCCTGTAACACTGCTGTTGTTGATGCAGTTATCAACAAGATGTTAACTTAGATGTTCCTCTTGATCTTGTCTGTAATACCCCTTTGTCCACCATACTTTTTCAAGTGATGGTCAATTGTGGCATTCAGAATAAACTGTGCAGGTTGCTCTAAAAAGGATGACCTTGAAGCAATTGGTGTCTATAGGGGCAGTCAAGATCTCTTGGCCATAGAAACCTTGTCAAGTCTCTGTCTTGCTCATCCAAACCTGCCATCAAGAATGCCTTTGCAATACCAGAACAGGCGGTTAGCGACCCCAATCTGAATTGCATCAACATTTGAGGACTCTGAAACCATGGATGGTCGGTCCTGGATACAAGCAATCATTCAGGCTTTATGCATCAATGTGTGGCTTAGCTGAACAGTCAAAACCTACACGCAAAGGTGATGCCGGAGATTCCTTCTCCACTGCATGGTGAGGAAGATAACAGCACGCTCCCATCTCCTTCATGTTATTTCCCTATTCAATGGAGCCTCTTTGCAATTGTTCTTGCATTACACTGTCATAGTGCTTTAAGAGCTCAGATTCAGATCCCAAACGCTTGAGATAGCTCACCAGCCTCCCTTGGGCTAAACGGTGATTGATTAGCAGTGTGTGGTGAACCTCCTTAAATGACAAACTAAATAAAAACTCATGCTCAGAGAATCTGATGCTACTGTTGAACTGCTCCAGGGCTGTCTTATCGTCTGCGTGAACCTCCTCAGGTGATATTCCAATATTGTCTAACCTCCACAACAGGTCGACATCCCTTTCAGGTTCCTTGATGACTGTAACCTCGAGCGCAGTGGTTACGCTTACCTGTGGATATGTCAATTCTCTATTTATACGTCCGGATAACTAGCAGGACCATTTGATGCAGAACAAGTACCCAGGGCAACTGTACTTTGTCTGTCACCATCTGACCTTGGATATTTACCTCACCATCTGACCATGGATGCTTACCTCACCATCTGACCTTGGATACTTACCTGCTTGCTACACAGAGCTCCGTGGTGACCTGTTTCCTGACATCTTGCAGAACGGATCTTTCTGAACTACCCACCTCGAAACACTTGTAACACAGGTGCCGCTCAACCACTCGAGCTTCCTTTGCCTCGGTAATCTGGTATTGTATGCATCTATTCCCCAAGTGATCCGTTGAACATAAACTCCACCGAGAGTAACTATCTGAAATGACCCATCGGTGGTCCGTGGTTTGGGGCTTTCCACTGATTTCCACTAATGTGATATATACATTATATGTTGACATTTGAGTGACAGCAGTTGGCTGTTGCTTCCCAAGACTTTGAGTTTTACCTTGTGTGTCACAGCCTTTTATTCTTACAATCAATTCTCTAAGTGCAACACAGAATTTTTTCGAATTCCAAGCTTCTATATCTGCAAGCCTCTTGAGTGGTGGGCGGTAATTTCCTCTTGAGCAGGTAGAATAGGAAAAGCTGTAATTCGTACACTTGTTGTGTTCTGTATCTGCAGTCTCCGAGTGACTCACTTGAGTCCTAATTTTTTGCATTAAATTCTTGCCTCCCAAAGTTGACTGAATGTCATCTCATGCATAGAGATGAACAATGTTAATGCGGGACTCGTCTGTGAACTGCCTCTTGAGCTAAACTACAGCTTGAGGTTATGCTTCATCTGTCGGCTCTCACTAACGCACTTCAAGTAGCACTCTTTAATTTGCTTCTTAAGTAGTTACATTTTTCAAAGGGCTCCAAGTCAGGACTCTGATCCACATCTGTAAATAGTTGCCAGAAACTATTGAAGGAAAGTATGTCCCCTGAGAAATCACTTATCTCCAGAGTTGATAATTTCAATTTTACACATTGAGGCATCACCAACAGATGGAGTGGCATGGCTAGGCGGACCAACTCGTGTCTCATCGATCAAGCGGTTGCATCTTGTGACAAGCAAGCGATTTTTCTCAAACTCTTCATGTCCCGCGGCTAATTCAACAAAGTGTTTTTTTAGAGGTCATTGGCAAGCAAGGTTATAATAGTTAGTACAAACATTTTCAAGGTACTGTTATAGTCATTACTTTTCAATTTTGTTTCAGAATCTAATTTTAATAACGTACGCTTAGCCACCTTGGTGGGATCTAATATCTGCTAATAGCATCCGTGTCGCTGCGGTCAGAGAAAGGACGAGATAGGACTGCATGGACTATCATGTATGTACAGTGCCGGCACAGTCTTTCCCAGACACTCTGCGCTGAACGACATCGTCAGAATATCTTTTCAGAGAGCGGGACTACATTGGTGCTGGAACCTTTGGGTTTGGATAGAGGTGTGGCAAAAGACCCGATGCCATCACAGTTTTCCCCTTCAAAAATGGCAAGCGTTTATGCTGGGACTGTACTTGTGTGGACACTTATGCGGAAACGCATTTGATAGGTTCTGTAATTTCAGCTGTTGCTGCAGCTACAGAGGCAGAGACACGTAAATGCAGAAAGAATGGCAGTTTGACGCGACTGTTACAATTTGAGCCAATCGCCTTGGAGACGACAGGGGGGTATGGAGAGTCGACTGTGAGAATTGTGAATGAGATTGGACATAAATTGGCGGAGGCAACTGGAGATTCACGAGAATCTATATGGTTCCCTCAGCGGTTGGGCTTGGCTCTACAGAGAGGCAACGCATTCAGCATCATATCAGCAGGTCTGAGGGCCGGGGAGAGGTTTAAGTGGGTCGGAGAGCACCCCGTCTGGGTGATCACATCCAACCCCACACTTCGTTCCATAAGGGAATTTCCACTTAACGAAGGTTATTTATTTTTATTTTATTTTTTTTACCCAACGAATTCCATTTCTAACATCTAATCTAGTTTGCACTGTCTGTCAAATAAATAGCCTTGAAAATTTGAAGAAAAAAAAACTTGTCAAGTGCTCCTTGAGATCCCGTGATTGTTAAAATTATGCAGTATTGATGTTTTAGCAGTAGCTATCTAAAGGAATTTGACCTTGAAGCAATCACGAAGAGAGAAGAGAAATTTATTTGAATTGTGATTTGAATGTTTGAAAGAGCAATCTAGCAATAAAACAATAAAGCAATAAGGGGCAGCTATGAAAGTACTGGTACGACCTGTATCCATTGGCAGGGAGATCAGTGTTCATGTCCTCCAGGTCCTGCACTGGTGGTCGTCGGTCCTCCTCACAAGTTACCAACCGCGCGTCGTCGGCTGGGGCCCAAGCCTTTGGTTTAGTCGTAGACGTGTGCTGCTCGTCTTGTGGCTTGCTAGATCCATTTAAAGTCGAGCACTCGTGCAGTCCATGCCGGAGTTTGCTTGTTACAAGTCTTGTTGCATCACAAGAATCTTCTTGAGTTAGCGATCCTAATTCTCAGGATGTCCGCTCTTGTTGCTCGCCTAATTTATGCAAGTGGGAATTTGGCTACTCTCCAGCTGCGGAGCTGTTGAAGAAGTTATATGTTTAAATAATGATCAGCAATAACTCAGTTTAACAGATCGCAACAATCACATATTGGTGAAAATTCTTTACTTTAGATGGATATAACGGTATATGTTTTAGAATTTAGTGATTGACTTTAATTAGATGTGTTCAATTCAATATAAAGAACAAAGATTTAATTGTAAGTAATTCATTCATGAAATAGCAATGGTTGGAATCTGGATTCTATTTAATTATTTCAAATCTCAAAAATCAACCCTTCACCCCAGACAATTGCCGCAGTGCTGCAGATCCTTGAATGACGCCACAACAGAACCTCAAGTAGCTAACCAACAAAGTGATTAAATTAATTTTATATAACTAGGAATAGTTATTTGAATCATTTAGGATTTTGATTTGATTTGGTCCTCATTTCCACCAGAGCCTTAACGCGAGTCATAATAGGCTCCCCCGTAGGGCTCGACGATCATTGATTAAAGCAGGCTCGCACGCCTAAGTGTGCGAGGAAAAAACAAAACAACGCTTTCAACGTTAGAAAAAAGTGAAAGTTTTAGCAATAACAGACGCACGCTGGTGCGCAAAAGAAAAAACGCTTACTCGAAACGGACCTCCGCTTCCAATCTTTTCAAACATTAAGTGAGATATGTACGCACCCTAGTGCGTACAGGTAGCATCAAGATTAATACGTCAGCGGCCACACGGGCAAACTGAGCTCTGAAAGCAACGCAACACAACACAATATTT